>VXBJ01004231.1:539182-644310 GCA_013400055.1 Nycticryphes semicollaris
TGCCCGGCGCTGGGGGGCAGCGCTGTCCCGCCGCCGCCACCGCCCGGCAGAAACCTCCCAGGCTGAGAAAGCCCTTGGGAGTTTGAGAAAGCTGACAGCTCTCTAAGGGGCTCCCCTGCAGCTGAAGGGGCAGCCATGGACGGATGCCTTGCACGCCTCGCCTTGCCTTTTATTTTATCATTTCTTTTAAACGAGACATCTTCTTTTCTTCTTTTCCTTTTGCTCTGGCGTGTTGAAGGAGGGGAGGGAACTCACCAGCTCTGGACTGGGCTCTGAGCGGTTAATGCGCTGAACAGTCCTCACAGTCCGTTTTTGCAGAGATATTATGCCTCTGCCAGAAGATGACAGGACCCGTGGAGTCCCTCAGGCTCCCTAGAAGGCCTGGAGAGTGTGGATTGTACCCGCACCACAAAAAAGGAAAAGCCAAGGGATGGGTCCGGTTGTCTCAGGTGGCATAAAATATGTTCTATGTCCGGTCCTCTGTAGGAAGTGTCTAGTAATGCAATGGTTAATTTTGTGCTCCTGCATACTTCATCTTTACATTTCTAGCAGCCTAGTGAATGTTGGAGAGAGCCACTATCTTCTGCTGCATTTCAAAGAACAATCTATTACAGGAAGCTGCACGTTATGCTTTTTCATGGAAACATTATTTTTTTTCTCTCCATATGCTGATATTTTTTTCATGAATTCAAAGTAACTTGAAGCTTATGTCTGTTCTCTGAGTATGTGAGGTGAAGTATTAGCCAATGTGGCAGAAGAAGTATCCCATATAAAGGAAATTCTTGGTCACTGAAAGTCCATTCTAAAAAAAGCTAAATATCTGTTGAATGTTGCTCCTAACATGAACCTTTTAGCTGCCCTGGGGCAAGAGGATAGTAAACAGTGCTAGATATGGCCTCTAAAACTGTATATGGCGTCCTGCTTTTTGCTGGCTCTGAGGAGGCTCAAAGTCTTCAGAAAGCATCTTAAGCATCTTCTTATACTCTTATTTATTTATTTTTTTAAATTGTCAGATTTGTGAAATGACTTACCTCTTGTTTCCATCACTAGATTTCTTGTTGTTGTTGTTGTTGCTAATGACTTTAGTTTGTCTTTTTTTGTTAGTGACTTCAGCTGGGAAATCATAATTTTCTCAGCTACTGCTGATGTTTTCTTGCCCTAGCGTTCCCCGGGGAAGCGGATTCCCAGAGCCCCTATTCATGTAACAAAGAACAGCGATTACTTAAGGATCTCATTTGTGTATGTAAAGAATGCTCGCAGCTCTAAGGATCGCTGCGATCAAACCATCTCTGCCGAGATTTCTTAGATTGTGATAAATAACGTGTCTCGTTCCTTTCAGCTTATAAAAGCAGTTCTTATTCCTGTGGGTAAAATTGGTGCTGTGCATGAAGTGCCTTTACAGTCTTATTTTACGATGAAAGAAGTATATATTCCTTGGGGTTTGTTTAGGATGTTAGAACCACAAAAACAAATTGTGACTGATTTCTTTGGTTTGGCAACGAGGATAATACCTCGTTCCTATACCACGCTGCTGGATAATGTTATTTCCATTTCATATATGGGGAACTGAGGCACAGCAAAGGAAAATGAATTCCTGGAAAACACCCAAGAAGCACATGGCAGAAGCTGGAAAACAATCAAGTATTCTCAGTACTAGTCATCTGCTTTGTGCACAATGGTTCTCCTTCATTAAAACTGGAAGGATTTTCTTTTCCTGGGAATGAGGAGGTCAAGCATTGTGTGAGAGGTTTAAACTCTAATTTATCCGCAAATAGCTGAAAAAAAGAATGTAACAATCTGCATTTTCTGAAATGGAAAGAACTTTCAATATTGTCCTAAAACATAATTTGATATAAGGGAGGTATAGGGGAAAGAAGGACCAGAAAATGAAAAGTTAAGGAAAAGGAAGAAATGACAGTTATTTCACTTTTTAAAGTGATATTTCTATTACTAAAATAGCTAACCTGTCCTAAGGTTTTGTAAACTTACACAAGTAACCTGACAAGGCTTCCTTTGATTACTGAATGAATAAATTTATTTTTTTGTTAGGTCCCTGTAGTTACAAATTACCATTTTTTTTTTTTTAATTTCCATAGTAAACTGGGAGGTGGCCCGTCCCACCTCTCTCTGCTGTAGGTGGTCCCACAGCTACAATGTGCTCTGAAAGGCAACGGACCCTGTTTACAGAGCAGGTGCCATAAAGCACATGCTTATCAGCCATGACTGAAAAAGGCTTTTGATCCTGACCAGTCACATTTTTTCCTTTGAACATACAAGGCAGAGAAAGGGCCTTGTGATGTTGGAACTGTTTTTTACAAAACACCAAGCCTCCCACTTTGGACATCGGAAAACAGACTCACTCTGTCGGACTGAAAAATAGAAATCCCTCTTCTTCCATCATTTGCTTCTCTGATCTTGTGCCAATAGGTCACAGCAAGGGTTGTTGTCATTATGGTACTGACGCATCCCACTTTTCTTTTCCTTCTTCTCTTGTGACCCAAAGGTGGAGTATTCCCCAGGACCTCTAGCACATCCTTCTTGTAGCCCTGCAAGGATTTTTCGGTGGGGGGTGTGGGGGGTGTGGGTGAAGAAGGGTGCCAGTTCCTATGATACTTTCCTTAGGGCACACTAGGCTCATACCCATGATCAATTGAGCCAGTTACTCTGCCTTTTTGTCTGCACCAAGCAGTCATGTATATCATGAGGTGCTTGCTCTGAGCATCCAGTGATGCCCATATCACTGCAAGAGCTGACAGCCAGCTTCTCACTAATGGAATTTTTACCTGTTTGTGGGCTAATATTTTGGTATAGTCAACCTGACTTAAAAATTAGTAGGAGACTGCAAAGAGATTCATATTAGTGTTTTGCCTTACTACTTTTGAGAAAGGAATGCATCTCCAAATAAAGCACTCACTTTAAGCAACAAAGGTTTGAGATTGCTCTGGGACTATGAGACAATATTGGTACTTGTGTCTCGTGGTCCTTCAGAAAGTGGAAAAAAAACTCTGGTCCTAGTGGGATTGAACAGGCAACTGGTTAATAACTATCACATTGAAGAACATGTGATGCTTGTTCTCCGAGACAGTATGAGAAGCTGAAATCTTATTTCCTTTTCATTGCTGTGATTAAATTTGGGAGGGATAATCTGTTATATTGGGGACATCCAGTCCTTTATGTAATGGATCATGGGATACAGAAAATTTTCATAAGTGGAAACTCTCCAGTATTCCTGGAAGTCTCAAGACGATACCCAAATGTGTGTATGAAACGCTAAAGGCAAGAGGATGCCATTTCTAAAGCTATTTTCCTGTGTGGTAGGTCTTATCCATGCCATTATGGCCCACCTGGGACAATGGCCAGACTAAAGGCAAATATTTTCAAATGGACAAATTTTGGGACAGAGCTGTTTGGCTTGCTGTGCTCAGACAACCAGAAAGTGCATTGGTTAATACTGGTGTGCTTTAGAGATAAGGAAGGGAGAGAAGGGCTACCCTGCGGTCTCGCACACTGGAAATACAGGGTGACATTCATGAGTTACTGATAGGAAAGGTATGTGCTGCTTTCCCAGTCAAACGGAGCTAGAAACCCATTATAGTTATTTCTGGTGATCACGTGAGTTTGCTGGCAATACATTATTGTTTAAAAATGAAAAAGGCTGGCAGTTCTGGTCATTTTAGGAATAATTTATTCTTTGCAATTTCAATGTTGCATTTCCTATAAGCCTTTACTTTGACTACAAAAATGTAGTTGGAAAGTTTATTTCAGTTAATGTTGTTTTTAAAGTGTCTGGCTTAGGTTTTGAGTTAAAAAGATGTCACAAACCTTTTGTTTTCCAGTGATTCAAGCATTCATTGAACAAAAATGTTCAAACTTATACTTTTTTAATTTGTAAATATTTTTGAACAACCACTACTGCGTAGAAAAAATCCTCAAGTTCTTAAAGACACAGTTAAGGGGGGCTGAAGGTTTGTTAGCATCTTGAATGTGTTTTTTTGAAAGTACAAACTGCTGTAAGTGAGAGTATACATGTTTTCCCTCAGTCAAAGTATGTACAAAATGCCCAAACCCAGCAGTCTTAACTAAACTAAATCAAAACATTGCAAACAGAGTTGTTAACTTAGGAAGGAGGTTTTTAAAGCAGGTTTGATGGGGAAAGAGGAACTGAGGGCTTAGAGGTAAAACAGGAAACTTTGCTGGGGGAGGTGTGTGTCATATGATCGAAGGAACGCTGGAAGGAGGACTTTGACATTCCCACTCAGAAGGGAGAGTACTCGGAGGCTTATTTTGTATGCAGGTGGACTAAGATGGTGAGCCTGGGTGGCAAGGAAGAGGGGCTGGAGATCCATACACAGTCACAAGACTGCACATGGACAGATTGTGCGGAGTCTCATGATAGGAGCACTCCGCTCTCTTTGAAAACAGGCCTTTGAGCTGGTCAAGTATGTCCAAGTCTTACAGCTGTGGTGGGTCAGCCTGAGGATGTAGAGGATGCAAGCAACGTTTAAAGCCTTTTCTCACCGTCTCAGCTTCCAATACAGCACTGCTTAGTCAGGCCAAAGAATCTGCTGAATTTCATCCAGATTGCCCTTGTTCTTAGGGCTGGATTTACTAGAGTTTAAATAAGAATGAAATGTGAACTGATTTTGTCAATCTGGCTGATCTTTCAGTCTCAGGCCCCCTTGTCTGTTTCTACTCCCAAAACAAGCAGCCTTTTCTGAAAATGATACAACCACAGATCTGGCATGCCAGGATGCTGTAAAAAAACAGAGCTGTAGGACTTAGATCCCAGGATGGCAAATCTGCTGGTCGTGGTCTTTGCTAAAGACCCAGCTGTGGAAGGTTGTGGTATTTATGCATTAATACTGGTAACTCTGGTTGACAGTCGTTTGTACGCTCAGACCTTTGCATCCAGAATCTTTCCTAGAGCAGCCTTTGCCATGTGAACTGTTAAAGGGCTTGGCAAGGTCACAGCACAGCTTAAATATGTTTTGGCCCACTCCTCTGAGCTAGTTTTACCAGGGAGCAACCAGCATAATAACTCCAGTCCCCAGCTCAAGGAAGGCTCCTTCTAAGTGACACTGAGAAGTAGAGCTCATTCGGAGGAGAGAAAAAACAATTTCCTTATTACTCAAGCACCAAGTCTCACCAACCAATTGAGGAAGATTTGGTGGGATGCTTCAGCAACTTCTGCCTAGTGGTGACACCCAGATTGACTCTGGAGGAACTCCACCATAGTAGAATCTCCTTATGCCCCATGCAGCTAACGATATATGGAATAAGTACACATGATGTTGATGTTCCATTCAAACATGAGAAAAAGACTTCTTTCCGTTGAGGGTGAGAGCACTGGAACAGGCTGCCCTGGGAGGTTGTGGAGTCCCCTTCTCTGGAGATCTTCAAGACCTGCCTGGATGCAGACCTGAGGAACATGCTCTGGGCAATCGTGCTTTAGCAGGGAAGTTGGACTGGATGATCTCTAGAGGTCCTTTCCAATTCTATTCCATGATTCTGAGTGAAGGCATTGACCAACTGCCTGGAAGAAGATGTGTAAAATTTAATGATGTGAACAGCATGAGCTAATGTGACAGTTCCTTTCTGAGCATACCATGAGTGTCCTGCAAGTGTGTTTGAGAATTTATAAGGTTTTAACACCCTTTTTGCCTTCCAAGCAGCTTGCTAACATGTTCAGGAGAACACGTTACAAAGGTGACTTCCGGGAATATTCAAGTTTGAAAAATCTCTGAATTCCCCTTCTCATCCAGAGTTTTCCAAACCTAGTATCTGCTCTTTTTCTTTTTCTCCCTAATGTTCTTTTTTTTTTTTTTTCTTTTTTAGTTTTTCTTTCCAGTACTGGTGGCATCTGAAACAACGCAAAGCAAAGTTACTCACTTGAATACCAAAAATTTAAGAGTGCTTTGATATTCACAAAATGAATTATGGCCTTTGTAGAGTCTGAGACATTAGTTAGAAGACAGGGGTTTGCAGGAAATTGGTCTGCTATGAAGTGCAAAAAGCTTATGTGTTTTTGGTTGGGTTTTTTTTGGCCCAGCAATAGATACTTCCTTGCACCTATTAAAAGGGATAAAATCAGAAGGGTAACAGCTCATGTTACAGTGAGACTTTCTTTTAAATGACATGTGGAAAGGTGCCTTGTTGGAGGTGCCAAAGAGGATGGTAGTTTCTTTGTCAGAGCTTTATCAGTGCAACTTGTTCATGGTCACCAGTAGCCTGCTCTTTCTAGTCTAAGAACTCCTGTCTCCACATGTCTGTTTATTGAGCAGATTCTGAACAGGCAAATATTTTTCTAGAGGGTATAAAATTTGTATAGAGCTAGGGAGAGTATTTACAAAATGGAGAGAATCTAGGAATAAAAGAGGCTTTGTCTTCAGCAGGATTTTCAGAGGAACCAAACCAGCCTGCCCTTGTTCTGTGGGAGGCTGGGCATGCGGGCTGCCACTGGTGTGCAGTCACAAGGAGCCCCATGGGGGTCTGCATCTGGGACCCTCTGCTGTTGGAGGCTGTGGATGCATGATACCAGCAGACAGGAACTGATTTGAAGTTAGAAGGACATGACTGATCAGTAACATTTTTCCACAAGATAAATCAGCAGTGGATTTGACTCTTGTCTTTCCTCTCTTAATGTTTGATTGCTCTACTAATTCATACAGTGGAGGTTAATATATTGCTCTTTTCTATTAGTTTATATCTAGTTTTGAGGTCCTTAAGCCAGTATCATCTGCTTGCTGTGCACAGTAGAAAAAGTAGGAAAAACCCTAGTGGAAAGGTAGCTGAGTTGGTGGCCAGGAGACTTTTCTGGGTTCTAAAACAGCTTCAGGTCACAGTTTTGACCAGAGTACTGCAGCATGTGGGGGGGAAAAAAGGGGATTTTAGCCTAACAGTATCGACAGTCATAATGTAGTGATATTATCTGGTGTTATCATGTTCAGTTGGAGTGCAGCTGAGAAATCTGCTGTGCAAACACCCTGTCAAAAAAAAAACAAAAACAAACAAACAAAAAAACCAACATAAAAAAAGAGTAAAAATCTCTGCTTCCAGAATTTTCCTGTTCAAGTATCTAAGAGAGAAAAAAGGCAGTCATTGAAGTGTCTTGGGATCACTGTGTGTGAGAGGGAGAAGACAGTTTGCTTATGCTATATACCTATCTCTTAGGTGGCTAGAGCAATATAGAACCTACAAACAGGCACAAATCTGTCCCTTGCATGTTAATGGGGCCTTTCCATGACCTGAGAATACTTTTTCATCAAAATGGACTACACCAGGATGAGCATCGTATTACTACACTTGTTGCTTTTACAAGCTTGTAAAAGCAACATTTCCTCATTCCGTTAGCACTGGATGCAGCTGATGGCAAATTAAGAGATGAGGAACCTCTAAGGCCAAGGAAAAGGAAAGGCTCCTCTATAGGAACATTTTCTGTATGGGAAAGAAAGCGCAAGTAGAAACCTGTGTTGCTGCAACAGAAACACTCTTTTATGTATTGTTCTATCTTGTATTTATCAGCAGTTGTCCAGACTGTGAAATGATGGCATTGTGTGGGCCCCAAAGCTATGTACAGAATTTCAGCAGAAGGCTAAGAATTATTTTGTTGCCTTTTTTTGTGAAAGTAAGGTTGCTTTCCCATACACTGTCACATGGTGGTGTGTATTTTACAATTCTTGTCTGCTGTTACATCAGCTTAGGGTGAAGTGTTGGGGTGGAGGTCATTAATCCACTATTACTGGGATGCTGGTTCTGGTTGTTGTGTACCAGCAGAGCACTGTTCATAATCCTCTTCCCCGCCCCTCCCTCCCCCAGCAGGGAGAGATGTGAAAGTCTTCCAGACAATAGCTTCTGTATTCTGTAAAGACACCAAAGGTCAGAAAAATATACAGTGCTTACATTAGCAGAGGCTGAAAAGCAGAAGCTACCCCCATCTGACCCCATGTGATTGTATAAAGAGGTGAATAGTCATCTTCAGGCTTAATGGTGAGGAAAAAGTGAGTTGGATTACTTCTGTAACAGGAGAAATTGTTTCTTGATAGGTGTTAATGGCTTCAGGAAGTTTTGTTTGCTTTTTACATTTCTGTGTCTCGCCAGCACTGAGGACAACCATAATAAGCTTCTGTCCAGAGTTTTACTTCAGTGGTCAGAAAAGTCTCCAGTTACCTGTGATTAGATGTGGTTGTTTTAGCCCTTGGTTAAAGTTTGCATATAATGCTGTCTGGGGCCATTCACTTGCCTGCATAAGTGACACATGTAGCAAGAAAGGAACATTTAGTGGAGTATAAACATTAAATGACACAGGCCTGCCCCCTCCCACTCTGATAGGGTAAATAGGTTTTAAGCTGTAAAAGGAAAGGAATTTGTGCTCTCTTAAAAATATTTGATGAGCTTTCCCAAGAGAGGCGTTAAGTAGCAGGTCAGTAAATTGAAATCAGACCTATAAACCTGAGCTTTGGCGTTTTGTGGCGTTTACCAATTTCCAGGATCTGTGCAGGTCTCCCTCAAAGGCTGGCAAGGCAGTGAGGACATCTGTTTCTGTGAATGAGGAGAATGCACCTGCCCTGCAAGCAGGTGTTTCAAGCAATAGTATCATGTTTTTGCTCAAAGAACTTCCAGGAAACATAACTTCTGTCTCAGGTTGATGGTAAACAATGTGTAAATATGGAAAGCAGCAACTCCTGCTGTTAAGTTGTTCTTTCTCCCTGCCTGCCCCATGTTGGAAGTGTCTTATCTAACTTCTTTGAGAAAAACCAATGTGAAGGTGCCAACTTGTCCCAATGTATTTAAAAGGATTCAAAGATCTATAACCTCAATAAAAATTGGTGTATTAGTGTGGGCTGCTGGAAAGAACTGCATCCAAAATTGGCAATTAACACTTCAAAGCCTTGATTTCAGTGTCTTGTGTTTGCAAATGTGTGATCTGGCACCTGCTGTCATACTCAATATTGTGAGGTTTGCCTTTTTTTTTGTCTTGTTTCCTGTGTATGGCTGTGAGGGTGTCATCCTGGCCCCACTGCAGTCAACAACAAAACCCTCATTTGATGTAAGGAGGAGCAGGATTGGACTGTTGCTTGCTTACAGTGCACAGCAGGCTGCTCAGCTTTTTAGGGGGGTTGTCCAGGATGAATCCCAAAAGGTGATGGACTTGGGAACCTCTGCCTTTGCCCAGTAGCTGAAGTCCCAGGGCCTTAGTTTAGGCAGAGGATAATCCCTGGAGCTGTAGCCCAGAGCAATGGCCACAGGACTGCACACCTCTCAGGGGCAGCAGTCAGGTCCTGGCACAGGGCACGGAGGTCACCTCCAGAGCCTCTCCTTCTTGCATGGAACTTTCACAGAGGCTTATACTCTCTGGGGCTCTCCAGAGCATGCAGGAGGGTGGAGGTTGGGACCATCTAGGTTCCTACACTACTGGAGCTGGTGCCACTATGGGCGGTAGCGTCATATTGTATGAGCAAGCAGGGCTGTTCTCCCCCTTCTTGTATATTCCTTGCTCCTCTGGAGTCAGGGAGAAGGTTGTCCTAATGCTTGCAGGATCACATCTCTCTTAATGGGGCCCAAATACTTCTTTTACATGAGAGTTGTATGCTTCCTGGTCCAGCTCTGCTCCTCCAGTTTCCTTGTTAGTTCTGTCTTTGCTTTTGGACTGATTTGCAATTGTGTACTGCTGTCATTAAAGAGATGCAATTCCCCTTCCCCTTTAAATTCCTTGAATTATTTAGTTATGCACTAAAAGCAATAATAGCTTAGAAAGAAACCCAAAAAGAGCACGCTTCATGTAATCCAAAACCTCAGCTCCCTCAATCATTGGCTGCACTTTCCTGGCTTGTGATCTCGATAGTCTTGAAGATTAAGGACACATCATATTTCACCGGCTGGCTTAAAGTTACCCTACTGGGAAGTGTTGCAGATTTTTTCCCTCTGCCAAGTAAAATCTTAAGAAGTTTAAAAAATGACAGAAAAAAAAATCTGGAGGAAGTCAAGGGACATGAGCCTCCTGAGCAGGGCACAGTCTACAGCCACCTTCTGGCCAGGATTAGTTATCATCCCTCCTGCCCACCACCAGCAGTGCTGCTGTGGCCCATGGTATCACCACAGTGGCCATTCACCGCTGCCTAATCTAGACTTTGATGCCATCTGCTCTGGTTACCTGCCTACCTGCTCCAGATTTGCACTTTCTTCAAACACTGGGAAGTCCTCAAGAGTTTATCTTCTGTTTTCTGGATGAGGGGTAATATTTATAAAATGAAAGAGGGGAGATTTAAATTAGATATTAGAAAGAAATTCTTTCCTGTGGGGGTGGTGAGACACTGGAACAGGTTGCCCAGAGAAGCTGTGGATATCCCATCCCTAGAGGTGTTCAAGGCCAGTCTGGATGGGGCTTTGAGCAACCTGCTCTAGTGGAAGATGTCTCTGCCCAGGGCAGGGGGGTTGGAACTCTGTGATCTTTAAGAACTCTTCTAACCGAAAGCATTCTATGATTCTCCACAGGCCATCAAATAAGGACATTCACGTTGCTATTGTGGGTCCCCTTGGGCACTCATGAGATTTAATTTTTTAAATGATTGGCAGTGTGTGGGTAATTTGGTTTCTTTAGAAATTAAATAAGCCTAAATTTTTGAAGATCTATAAATAAGACTGTGATTAAGCTTAATGTATAATGGAAGCAGTGGTGTGTGGTTTTTTTTTTTCCTGTAATATTTTTATATACATCCAACACAAGAACTTGATTTGTTTTTAAGGAAATTGTATTGTCAAGAGAAACTTTCCCTGGAGCCTTTCTAACATTGAGAAAAATAGACCCAGCCTTGCGCTCTCCCGCCACACTGCAGTAAATAAGCGAGGAACTCGTGCCTTTTGGGATTAAGGCACACACTGGGAAGGATTAATTTCAAAAGCAATTGGGATAGGGCCCTGGGGAGCACAAGGTCCAGCTTCTGGACGGCTCCTGCTTTCCCTGTCTGAACACACACTGGCTGACACTAATGGAGGGGGCAGAAACCCTCCATTCCCTGTTGCATTTGCATCAGATAAGGCAGTAATTTCTGACTTAACCTTTCCACGGGAGCAAACTTTCACTTCATTAACAGTGGTGTCATTAGTGGGATAGGGTAATTCATGTGATCCAGACCCGACTGTGACCTGCATGGAGCCATCCAGTGGCAGCGCTAATTAGTGCCTTGGTACCACGTGAAGGCTTCTCCACCATCACTTTGGCTGAGACCACAACTAATTTCATGTGAATCGCTAAGCAGCCATCGCCTGGTAACTAATTTTGGCCTCTAACTGCTTCAAGGAGACCTCCAACCCTGCCACGGAGGATAAATGACATCCTGTTGTTATCTGTCCTCCGGGCAGCTGCTAAATTCCCACAGCAGCTTCAGTTTGCTGTCTCCATGGAGGGACAGTGCTCCAGGCGTTGCAGCGTGTCCCTGACATGAACGTGAATAACAAGTGTGATTAGGGGCTGGCCAGGCAGAGACACATCAGGCCCCAGTGGCAGAACCTCAAGTTGGACCCTGGAAATATTTCTTCCGTTTTGGTCTAGTGTTTTGGATCCAGGGGGAGAGGAAGGGGGAGCAGAAATGCTGAGGCAGGGCTAATAGCTTTCTTCAAATTCCTGGGAGACGCAGCCTGATACTTTTACGCATTTAATTCTGCCTCTGATCTTTTGGCGTGGCTGCACAATACAACTACGTGCGAGGCACTGTGAGGAGCTGCAGGGGAAATACCTACGGTGAAGGATTGTTTGGGATTGCAGAGGAG
Organism: Nycticryphes semicollaris; assembly: GCA_013400055.1. Taxonomy (NCBI): domain Eukaryota; kingdom Metazoa; phylum Chordata; class Aves; order Charadriiformes; family Rostratulidae; genus Nycticryphes; species Nycticryphes semicollaris. Next base: position 550,949 of record VXBJ01004231.1, read on the forward strand.
GAGTGTAGTGTGTTTTGGCAGGGGTGCAGACAGGGCTTGCCCAGGAGGTGTGAGAAAGCTAATTGAAACTTTCTGATTAGCTGGATTATGAGGGTGGGCAAGGCCTTGGAGTTAGTGACATTAAGTGAGCTGTTATCTACAATGAGGAAAGTATCTTCTTGCCAGGAGTCCAGATTATTAATTTCTCTTGTGTCGTTAAATTATGGTTTGTTGTTTATTCTCAAGGGTCTTTTATGTGTTTTCCTAATGCTGGCTGTATCAGATACTTGAGAGATCCCCTGTGGCCTTGAGAACAGGCCCTGTGTGACTAGAGTGAGCTCCTGTGTGTGCACAGTCATCCCAACAGCGTGTCCTGACTCCTGATGTTTCACTGAAAACTGCCACCAGATTTCCTCCTGCTGTTGGCAACAGCTGAACTCTACATTAAACTCTGGGGGAACACATCAGGAAGAGCAATGATAAACTTATTTTGTTTGGTTGTTTTTTACCCAATAAAAATCACACACACCCAAGTTCCCCAAAACCCCAAATTCTGTGTTAGTACAACAGTAAAAATTACTCATCCAGCTGATTTTTAAATGTGGTTGCTGTAACAAGTGGTTCCAATAATGCAATATTCTAAATGTGTGCTTCTGTGATTTAGTACTAAAGAAGTATTCTCTGTGTCAGTGGGGTTTTGAGAAATCAACCCTTTTCCAGTGGAAGCTTCAGAACTGCAGTAGGAAATATAGTAATAAGTCAAGGGAAGAAAATTAAACAACTGGTTTAAGATAGAAATTCATAGTATCTTTTACAGACAGATTATCATGTCAAGATCTCCACACTGTTCAAATAAGGCTAAATAATTGTATTTACAGGATGGATACCTAGCTTTCAAGCTGTCAGGTTTCAGCTATGGGACTTGTCATTACCCGGAGGTATTTTATTTACTGGTAAAATAACATGTGCCAGTGGAGCCTCTGAAGTGAAGCCCTCGATCATTTGCAGTCAGTAAAACTTAACCTAGCCTTGTTTATAAGGGGCTTATTCTATGGTTCTGGACAAAATTCAGTTTGTCTTTACACCTGACCTTCTTAAAACATATTCCCCACCCACTCCCCTGTTTCTGTACTTCATTGAAGCTGTGCCCTTGGCTTTACAGACCATCACATTATAACGTTTAACAATTCCAAATTGATTAAGTTTAGTGAAGGATGAAGTGATCCCTATTTGTGTGGGTTTTTTTCTGAAGTACTGCTGACAAAAGCTATGTAGTTGTAGCACATGACTGCTGTTTATAGGAGATTAAGCTTGTTCAGCATTTGTCAGTAATGTAGCCAGTTCACAATTAAAATAAAAGGATTTTGTGGTAGGGTTGTTTTTGTGATTTGGGCTAATAATTAACCTAGACTGACAAAAAACTGTCTAGGAAAAATAGCTAGACTGGACAGATATGGGGCAGAAGGCTCTTCAGTGGGAAGAAGGCAAACCCTGGAAGTGAACAGCAAAACTTGCATGTTAACTCTGTGGAGACTCAAAAGCAGTCTAGCTAGAGTTCTTTTATTTTATTTTTATTTTTAACAGCAAAATTTAAGCATCGCTTTCTCTATTGTTCCTGTCAGGAGTATGGTCCCATTTGCCTGCTTCTCCAAGAACATAGCTCTGTATGATAGCACCGAGCCAAACAGCGTTATGCAAGCTGTTGTGTCAAAATCAGGAAACTTCAGAGAATTTGTGGACCCTGGGGAGGAAGTTGTATAAAGGTTTTGACCTATGCAGCCACGACAGAGCTGCTGTTTCTGGGCTAATTTCACTTCTGTTTTACTTTTGTAGTTTACTTTTTAATAGAGGTAACCTCCATGTGAGAAAGGCAAACTACGATGTTCAGCATCTAGCATGGTTGTGAAGGCGAACTAAGAGGGAAACCAGTTTGGATCTTTAAGCTACAGCGTGAGTGGAAAAGAAAGGAGGATGCTCTGACCGACGGCACCCTGATTGAGGGGAAAGGCAACATGTGTGGCGTGATGTCTTGGACATGTTTCTGGTGTCTAACATTCTCCTTGACCTGCCCCTGCATGTTGCCTTTTTGTATTTAAAAATTAAAAAAAAAAAAAAAAAAGAAAAAGCTGGTGTTCTTCATTATCAAGGGGGCAGTGGAAAATCTGCAAAGTTTTGGGACTAGAAAAACAAAGCGGCTGAAATCAGTGGGTGGTCTGTGTTCACTGCAACATTTTCTCAAGTGTCTGGACACTGCATTTGTTGTAGTCACTTTCGCTTTATAAGCGTGTATCTGGGTGGGAAGGGAGTGGGGGAAAGAGAAAAGTAACAAATGTTATTTACAGAGACAGTATGTTCCTACCAATACTGGTTTTAAAAAAGAAAGTAAAGATGTTTCCGGAGAGGAAACATGAAACTGTGTATTGTTAAGAATCACATTGTTTATATTTTTGTATCACATCCCACCCTCAGCTCTTTTGTGTCACTGAATTTAATTCCCCTTTTAAACTTGCTTTTGTTTCTTACTTAAATGAAACTTTTATGTTAAATATTTCTGGTTCCTTTACAATTGTAGGTCCTAAACCCATGGACGTTTCATCTCCTCTGTTGTCTAGAAGAGGTAGACTGTCCTTGGGCTTTGTTTTTTTGGGGAAATGCCTCCATTGCTGTGGATTTGCCAGTAGCACAGGAGGCTATTCAGATGTAGAGTACAGGCTGGTGCAGCCCTACACCAGTGGGCAAAGCTTCTCATGTTACTGGGTGAATCTGCCATATAAGACACAGAAAAGTTATTTTATTTTATTTTTTATTTTTAAATTAATGTAATTAAAGTATTTAAAAAAAAAAAAAAAAAAAGCATTTTGTATTTTGTGTGCATCTCTACCCAGGGCTGCCTCTGCTTTCCCTGCACAACAAATGAAGTACTAGGGTGACTTTCCTGTTCTAGGGATGGATGTCCTCCCATGGGGTCAGCGAGGAGTTCCCTCCCTTCTGCCCATGGGTACCAGGCTCTGAGCAAGATTATCCAAACAGGTTTTTAACAAACACTCAGGTTTTAATCTGATCCTCAGCCTGCCAGCCTTGTGTCTGCTCCTGTTCCTCCAGAGTCTAGGGGCATGCTGGACACATCTCCCTGCCGTGACAAGGCAAGGCATGGTGGGTGCCCACCCTCTTCCTCCTCCATAAGGAAACCCTCTTGCTCTGCAGGCTTAGGGGGAGCACAGTATTTTCTGTCATATGTGCAGTCTGAAGTGTCAAGGGGGTACAGTCCCACCAGGGGTAAGGGTAAACTAAGGGTACTTGGGTAAACTCTACTATACAAACTTCTTGGTGGATAATACCGTGCTTGTAGATATAATTCCACATTTTCAAATACCTGCTGTGCTACATCACTCTCTATGTTATTGTTACAACCTTTTGTGGAGCTTTCTTAAGGAGTTATTTCTTATTTTTTCAGTTGCTAGCACAACAAGCAGGACCATGAAGGTGAAATAGTGATAAGAGTATTTTTGCTCCAAGAGAATGGGCTAGTGCTCTGTATTGCTGAGAGCTGAATCTGACAGCCTTACAAAAATCATGCTGCAGGAAGTTCCTCAGATAACATAATTTTCTTTCCTGTTTCTTCCAAAGTAAGAGTAAGGATTTATTATTATTATTATTGGGGTTTTTTTTTTAATGTCCACATGCTCTGTACTCCTCTTTCCTTTGGTTTAATGGATAAAGCTGAACTAGAGTAGCAAATATGACTCTGCTTCACGGGTGGGTGAGGTTTATAGCAACTCTGACCTAATGCAGAAGCCATTATTAAGTTGTGCAGTTCCATTATTAAGTTGTCTCTTGAAACTGTTTTGTTCCTGACTGCTATGTCCCACCCCAGAGCTGATATAATTCAACTTTCAACATTTTCACACACTTTCTTATTTGGGGTGGGGTTTTTTGTCTTTTGTTTTGGTGGGGGTGGTGGTGGGGTGGGGTGGTGGTGTTTTTAAAATAATAATAAAACCACTTTAGTACACACCACGGTGCAAGGCAACTTGCAAGGATATGTGGTATGTTGTCCCCAAGGTGGAGTGCGTAACCCTCCCCATCCTGAGCAGAAAATGGGGTGGGTGAAGTAGGAACAATCCCTATTCTGGATGTAAGACAAAGGGTATTATTCTTCAATAAAAGTAAATTTAGTTTAAATGTACATTTCATTCTTTTGTAAAGGTTAAATGCCCCTTATGTGTTATTGATATCACACAGCATTTCAAGATTCAAATGCTTTTAAACTGCTGTGCGAGTGAATTACGTGCTGTACTTTACACCATGTATTGGATATCAGTTAATTCAAGGTGTCCCAAATTTCTCAGGATCAAACAACTGGATGTGAGGCCTTGTACATAAATCCCCTTACACCAGGTGCAGACTTGTTTGGTTTTGATTTGGTTTTGGTGTTTTGTTTGGTTTTGTGTTTGTTTGGGTTTTTTTAAACTAGCAGGGGATTTGCCCTTTCTATATTTTACTGTCGCTTGCAGCTTGTGTTAAGTGTTCTTTCTTGGGTTTCATTAAGGTGTCCTTCTTTGCATAATTTATATTAATATTCAGCCCTCTACATCACCAAAATGGTGCAAAAGAGCCTTAAGATGAATGAAGACCAAAGAAAGACTATTTTTACTGGACAGTACAGCTTTTCCTGCTTCACACGTTCACATGATTATAACAAATTTAGGTGGACTCAAATTCATATGGAATCTAAATGCCAAAATTGTGGATTTAACTGTAGGCTGTATTGCTAAAATTTATAGTAGAAGTTTAGTTAATTATAGAATTGAATGACTTTGTTTTCCACTGCTGTGGGTCTCTATTGAATTTGGCACAAGTTCAAATGGCCTTGTAGCATCCAGCTTTTGCTGGATCATAAAGCAAAGACCCTCCCTAGGAACACAAGTGGAATTTCTTTCCACCACTACAGTGAGATTAATGACAGTGTTAGTAGGGTTCTTTTCTCCCCCTTTGTCCTGTAAATCTGAGCCCTATTCGGCTAAACTGCCTTTTAAAGAAAACAAACTGAAACTCAGGCTGTCTAAACTCTCCTGAGGCACCATTCAAGGGGTGGTATTTTGTCTGTCCCACAAACCTTTCACGGCACTGTGGATGTTGGGCAGGAGGTGTATAAAGGCTCAGGCACACTGGCAGAGAATACTGGGGTTTGCAGTTGTAGGAGAAAGGGGCCACACATCAGCTGATGCTGCTGATGTGGTGATGGATTAGTGAACAGAGAAAGGTTTGCATTGTGCTAAAAATGGAAGGATTAGGAGCTGCCCTTGTTGAGTCAGGAGAGAGGGAGGAGGATGAGGAGGACAGCAACGTGCTGTGGCACTACTCTGTACTAAATTTGCTATCATCATCCTTCTTTACTGATAATCTCCCTCTCCTTTCTTCAACAAAAAAAAAAATATTTCTGGAGATCTTACTTCATATCAGAAAAGAACTCTTATTTTTATTCCTTTCCCTTTGTTTATGCTTTTTAAATTATTATTCTGCTGATTGCATTTTTAACTTTTCAAATATTTTTTAATCCAAAGTGATTACCATATATAAAAAAAAAAAGAGTTGGAGGCGCTGTCTTAACTGCAAAGGCAGATCCCAGACTGAAGTAACGACCAGAGGTGTTCATGCACATGGATTAATTAAACGCTACAGCTGTATGGCTGGGCAGCAAGTCCTCATGGAGATCCGTTCCTGTGACGTGAGGTGTGAGTTCAGATCCACCTCTAAAATTAATAACCCATGGTGTTTTCTTTCCATCTCCTCCAAAAAGAGCAAATGGGTTGCTTATGTTGATTTTTAGCTCTTAGTTCCCTAGAGCCCTGTTTCACTATTTTGATACAGTTCAGCAATCAAGACCCTTATGTTTGGCTCAAGCCCCAGTAATGCCAACTGTTAGTGTCATTGCTGGTGGACTTTGAGGGCCAAGAAGCTTACTTGGATGCTTGCTGCCACTTTCTGGCTGCTCTCACATCTGCTGGGGGCTACCACCCCCAGAAACTCAGTCGGGAGAGAAGGTGTTTCCATACCTGCTGATGGCTGTGTTGGAAAGGGCTGGAGTTGAATCTTAATTGACTTCTGAGCATGGCTCTCGGTTTCTCACTTACTGGGATGCGAATGGGAGCATGTAAATGCCACCTGCCAGTTCTGTCACCGTCCTGCAGCCACCAAGTGGGTGGTGGGGTACATTGTGGCACATGCTCCTCAAATCCGATGCAGCTCCTGGGGTTGTGCTTAGGTGCTTGGCTGAATTAGGCTGCTGCGCCTTCGAGGTCCCCCTTTTGCTACTATGGGCAGCAAAACTGGGCTCACACTAATGCCGGATAATGATTTGTGGTATTTTTTAAATACCTGCAAAGAGCTTTGTGGATTAATGTTGGTATTTTAGATCTGATTATAGATAGCTCATAACAAAGAAAAACAACAGGATTGCTGAAATGTGTTGTAACCAGTGTGTAACATCTCTTGGCATTTCAGGTTTCTTTTAGTTTAAGGAAAAATACAAGCCCAAACTTAAGACTCCATATTCTGAAAACGGAGCACTTAAAAAGCTCTGTTCCATGAATTTCTTTTGTCCTATATGGATTAAGCTCCTGCAAGCTCTTGAGAAAACAGTGATTTGCTTCAATGTTTCACTGTGAACTACATGCCTAGTTTGGGTTTAACCCTTTGAAAAACACGGTCTTTATAGATGGTTTGCTCATGTGAAGATCTTTGTTTAATGTGATGGTCAAAGAAAGTAAAAGATGCCTTTTGAAAGCAGCTTAATTAAAACAAACCAAAACAAAAAACCCAAACAAAAATAACCGAAGAAGAGAATTAACAAAGGTAAGTGCTGTTTAAAACAGAATATCCTTCTTGTTTGAGAGCAGACCAGTCTCCTCATAGCACCTGGTGGGGCTCACCATGTGGCATCTGTTCAGCCACATCCTTCTGGACAAAGAGAAACATTTGAAGACAAGAGTACTCCTTCTCACTCGTCAGAGTCATTATTTGTTGCTTTATTTTATGTCATATAATAATCTAGAATATTTGGAATCTCCACCTGAAAGCAGAGGAATTGTTGTTATGGGTACAAGCTGGGTCACTGCTTAGGGAAAATATACCATCGAGACCAAAGTCCATGGAGCTTGTTGAGGCATTTGGATGGAGATGAAGTCAGGGCTACAAGACTCCATGTTCAAGGGTTCATTTAAATTAACCCACTTAGAAAGTAAAACCAAAATCAGATCTTGTGCTTTTCTCAGAGAGAAGGGACAATGACTGAGACTCTGACGATGTATTCAGATATATGTGATTTACAGGATTGTGAGTTAAAGAATAAATTTGACAGAAGAACAACAATGAAAAAGCATCCACCAACTCGTGGTCAGTAATCTGAGTTGTCTGGGAGATGGATTGAGCCAGCAGAAGTCTTTCCAGAAGCTACCCACGGGATCACAAATTCATTCCTTCCTCTGTCACAGCTTGAGCTGTGTTAAAGGCTCACAGAGGCTGAAAGTGTGAGGTATTTGCTGTACCTCCTTCCCCTAAGGTCCAATATGTTTCTTGCTCCCTGTGGAGAAATGGCAAAGGAAATAAGTACTTAAGTGCAAGGTCCTGATTTGTGCAGGCTCCTCTGCATTCTCTGACAGACCAGGAGCAGCTGCTGCTACCCTGTGTGCAGATGGCTGCAGCCAGCCAAGGTCTGAGTATGCTTATGCTAAGATGAAACACTTTCTCATGTTAATCACTTTCTAGCCCTTTAGAAACCTCACGGTGAACAGCAGTGAATCCTGCTTCCCCACCAACTGATGTTCCCAACAACTTTTTCCATGCACAGGTCTAAGGTGGCCTTCAGGTGAGCTGGTGGAGTGCTGGTGTAACTCCTCTAGGGCAGACAGTGTCCTGGCCACCTGAGTCCTTGTGATCCTTTGCCAGCTGTGTCTCTTAGGCTTGTTTTGGCTACCAGTGCCTTTCACACAGCCCAGGTGCCTGTGCTGCACTGCTGAATATGCTTATGACATCTTGTATTTCTTCTGACTTCAATGCAAATCTGGCATTCTAGCAAGTGCACTAAAAGTCTATGATAAAGGTGAAATCAAATTTAGATGTTATGCCCTGTATTATTTTAAGAAGGGTTTGAGTTAATTTGATGTAACTTGAGACATATCCACTACAAGGAATGCCGAAGATTTGCTGATGGCATTTTTTAAGTCCTCACAGTTATCTGAGAAAATGTTTAACATTCTGTGTCCTCCAAGGTTTGGAAATCACGGGTTTTGTACTTGTGCACAGCTCGGGCATCAAAACTGCTGAGATTTCCCAATGTTTTTTTCACCTTCAGATCTATAATTTTGGACAACCTTCTTCAGTAGATTGAAGAAGCATTTAATCTTCAGCAACGGATCTCAATTCCTTCTTCTGCATACAGATGCTATCTGTTAGGATTGTCAGGACATTATGAGCACAAAAGGCTAAATTCTTTGTCAGAAAACAATATTTCTAGAATAATTTATAGTGAAAAGCTTCACATAGCTGAATAAAGTATTAATACACATACGAATCCTCGGTTTAGTTTCAGTGACAGTAAGTCACTTCCCTTGTTTGTGTTGGTCATTCAACAGCAAAAGAAAAGAAGGTATCTGAAACTATGTGAAGTTTCCAGTTTTTATTAAATGGACTCTTGGTTGCCAGTACTTCTTTAGCATTAATGCTGGAAGTGACTCCCCTCTCATGCTATGCTGGAAGAGGTTTCCAACTGAAATAGATTATCTCCTGTACAGAATAAACTCTGTCATTTGAGAATAAATGTATTACTTTTAAAAAAAAAAAAAAATTAAATCTCATGCTGTCCAAAAGACTTGCTTTAGCTTCAGAAGCTGATAAACTGCAGCAGCGATGTAAGTGCGTAAATTTGCCATATGCGATAGATGCACAAGTATAAGTCCAGTTTGTGTGCCTGTAGGGAGGATCACCAAAGTATATTTGGAAACCTCACTCTTCCCCCTTCAGGTAAATGCATTCTGCAGTTACTAATCTCGAAGTACTTGACTCACAGACAAATAGAAACAAATCAGAAAGAAAAGCAAAGTATTTTCTAACAACCTTGCAACCCGATGGGGGTGGAGCAGACTCATAGACACCATTTTCATCACCCACTCAGTCTACTACCGTAGTTCAGTGCCACAAAGGTGGTGAATTTTTAAAGTGAGATTACAAAACCTTCAGGAGAATGGCAGAAGATCCTACACCTCTGATGACAGCACTGAGTCTTCATTTTACTGACTTTGGACAGCCTGCCCTAATGGCCTTTAAAACTCCCAGTTCTGAACTGCCTGTTTTGAGACATAAACCAAAATCCCTAATTTTTTAATGCAAACACTGTCTAAGAAGATCCTGTCAGCATACTTGGCCTTACCTTGTCTTTCATTGGTACTTCTCTCAGAAAGCTTTGGACAGGCCCAGCTCTGGCTGAATGCCCACTTCCAGCCTCCTGTGTTTGCCACGCTGCTTTCCCAGGCTCTGCATGGTTTGCTTGTGTTTTGCTTGTGCACAACAATGCAACAACGATCACACCAACCACGGTGGGTGGTTTCTCTGCCCTGTAAAAGCATTTCCTCTAGAGAACCTGTCCTACTCGTGCCTTATGGGACAGGCACATGTTAATAAGCTTTTTGTAGCTTGGGACCATACGTGGAATACAAACAGTTTTCCCCCTGGACACCTGAGATATGCAAAAATATACTTTAGATAGAGACTTTGAGGAAAAAAAAAAAAAAGGAAAAGAACAGTGGAGGAAGGAAAGCAAGTCTGCTAGGGACCTGGTAGAGCTTATGATCCTCTCCAAGTGTAACAAAAGCAATCATCCTCTTTATTTCTGTGCTTCTGTGGTAGAATTAAAGGAGTGTTTTATATACAGGCTAAACTGAAACTAGACAGATGATTTAGTAAAACAACCAGGTTCTTCATCAAAAGGCAGCATTATAATATTTTTCATTTCTCAAAATGTGTGTCATTGATACATGACATAGGACAAAGTATATTAAACAAAAAGTCTAAATTCTAAATACAGATAAGAAGTGTGCAGCCTTATTATCTGTTACCAATGACTCGAAGCTGGAGATTGTTCACGACTCTTTGGACTAATGGTGTATCTCAACATTGACATTCTTTCAAGAGAGCTTAGTTCAAATGCTATTTGGGTTCTAGAGGTGGTAGTGAGCACTAGTGAGCAGCTATGCTACTGCAGGAATCTGGCTTAGTTTCAGGTATGCAGGAACTTAAGACTGTTTATCCAAAAGCTTGAATCACCCTCACTTGTATCTGAGCAGTCTTGGCTGGCAATCAATCAGGAAAGCAAAATTCTTCACCAGCACAATGCTAGAGGCAGGGATGTGTTGTACAGACAGGGAGGATGGGAGATGCCATTGGTGGGCTGTGAGGAAAGGAAGCTGTTGCTATGATGAAGGAACACAAACAATCAAGTCACTTTGTCTTTGAAGATAACAGCACGACTGTGAACCTAGACGTCTCTCCAACGTAGGAAATGCTGTACTTGCCCCTCTGGCAGTTTTATTAATTTTTACTGCTTACTTGCATTCTTGGGAGTCTGTCATACCATTACTTGTCTCCCAGCAAGTCTATGGACAAAATTAAATTATTGCTAAGGGTACAGAATCTGTATGAATTCAGATGCCAGTATGGGATACAGCAATAGAAACGAACATTTGATGTCTGCTGCATTCAAAGTTACTTTGAACTGCAGAGACTGCAAAACTGTAAAACTTTGGGTTCTGAAAAGCTCCTTGGCAGCCCAGGGCTGGTCTTGCAAGGTATAAGTGTCAAAAGAAGGGATTTGGGTAGTAATCACAGTGTGGAAAGAGGGGTGAAGTATAAAAAAGGAGAGAAACTCTGGGGCTTGAAAACTGGAATTCAAGCATTAGAAGTCTATCTTGGCTCAGCTGATGACTTATTGTGTGGCCTTGGACAGCCTGGTTTATAAAGCGGGGAGGGGAAACTGGCACAGGAACATCTGAGGATTAAAAGTTGTTTACAGACTGCTTTGTACTTGCATAATTTTATCTTTTCAAAGTGTTTATTAATTTTGAGCTAGTCTCTTACGCCACTGTAACAGCCCTGAACTTTCCTCAGCTGGATCTCTTTCTTTACAAAAAATTTCACATGCACATAAATAAGATCCAATGCTCCACACATGGTCTAACCACTTATAGAAGCCTTAATGTCACCTCACTTGGACTAGGTGATTGTTGTAGGTCCCTTCCAACCGAAATAGTCTCCCCTCTCCCTTTTCCCTCCCTCTCTCTCTCCCTCTCCTCTCCTCTTGAAAAAGATTGGAATCCCAAGGTGGGGGAAAAGTCTGTGTGGGTTAGCTATCTCATTAAGACCACCTTATTTGTTAACTGCATAGTTAAGGAAATACTTATTTGACTTAAGAAATATACTTTATGTAAGTTTTCTAAGTCTCTGTAATTTTAATTCATATTAACTTAGTGACATCTTCTGTGGCATAAAGTCCCAAGAGTATTTTGCAACAGATGTTTCTGAGCATCCAAGCCCTGCTTTTCTGTGTGAGAACTGAGTGAAAGTAGATGCTAGTAGACCATACTGCCTGCAGGCATTGCTGTGCTTGTTCCAAGAGACAAGAAGCCACGTGTTTGTCATCATTACAGTATGAAACTACTAGCTGCTGTCAATTTAAGAGTTTGTGCAGAGTGATACCCCTAAACCCCTTTGTCTGCATGACCAGGCTGTGTTCTCTGGGAGACACTGGCTCCCTTGAGCCACTCTGTCGTCTGTCTCAGTGGCCAGTCTGGCCCAAATGACAACAGTAATTTAGGCTGTGAAGAGCGTATGAAAGGGAGGACTAAACCAACCTGAAGTAGTGCTGTTTATTGATATCATGGTGGACAGAATGCGATAGGTCAAGGGCCTGAAAAGATGCAGAAAAAGGTATATATTATCATGAATCTATACTACAAACACTCAAGAATAACAGAATTCAGTCATAACGGAAAACCTTTGAACTGAGCGAAGACTTTGTGAGCAGTGGCACAAATGTAGTCTAAAGCAGAGATGATACTGTGGATACAGGAGATCACATTTGTTGCATGTATATGCTGAACGCCTGGAGTTCCTCTATATTCCAGTAAAGGAATTGTTTCTGTACTCATTTAAGTGGCTTATGGAGTTGAGGGGCTCTGGGGGCCACCTACTCTCAATGTCTGAGAATTGCAGGTAGTATTTTCCATGGTTAATTACATTGTATTACTGCCGGCTTTTGTAAAGCAGCTTTGAATATTAAAGCAGTCATGTGGCATGTGTTTTGGATGGCTGGAGTCCTTAGTGGGTTTGTGGGCCCCTTCTTTACATTTGACTAACCACAGAACTGCAGGTCCATTTTCAATAAGCTTGGGGAGCAAACTAGCAAGGACAGGGTAGAAAGGTACAGCTCGTTCCCATCCTTGGATTTTTCAGGCATGAAATTCTGAGAAAAAATCCTTCAGGCTCCCGTGCCTTGGGTCAGAGACCCACATTCAGTGGTGATGTACACAGACAGGCAGTTGGATTTCCAGGACTGGCAAAAGGCACAGCAAACTACAGACAGAAGTGAGATTTGTGTGACAATCAGGAGCTCTGAAAACCAGGCCCCTGGTTTTCATTGCTTCCTGTCAGGCACCTAATCTTGAAAATGTTGGCCAAATGCCACAAAACTATGCTTCTTTTAGCAAATGGAACCTGTATTGTAAAAACTCTAATCTGTAGGGCTGGAACTTTGTAAACAATCTCAGATATTTCCGCTATAACTTTAATGAGTAAGTCATTTACCAATGGAGAAATAGATTAGCTTGATTTTTCTCCCATTGACCTTTTTTTGTGGTCAAGGTTGAAAGACTAGAGCTGAAATGATTACTAGAGAAATTGCACTCTCTGCTTCTGCCTTTCCAGCTAAAATCCTTGTAAAAGACAGCGCTTCTCTTTCCTGGCTCTCATTCCTGAGGGTTAGGCTGTCCTCACCCCACACTGTTTTTCAATTTGCTTGAAGTGCTTCCCTTGTGCATCTTTATTTAGTGTCTACATACAATTGGGATGAAATGTGTTCTTAGGTTGTTAATGCAGAATGCTGTGGGCATGAAGGGTATGAAATCTTCATGGTCTAATGGTGCTCAAACACAGATTGAGTGAGATTATTATGAGGGAAGCTTGGCACTTGTATTCAAGAGAGTTCAGTCCCTCTGCCGGTGTTGTATCTCAAACCACTCCTAAACTTTTAATGACTTTTCCCCGTTCTCAAAACATTTATTTAAGACTAAGATAAAACGAGACTGAGATGGAGAGTAACATTCCCAATGGATACACGTGTTGGGTTTCTCTAAGTTGCTTTGTCTTTGGACTGTTTCTTCTTGTTCGATAGGCTCTAGTAATGTTTGAAAATCTGCTTTAAAACAGCCTGCCAGTTTCAGGTGCCTTGGCATTTTTCAGTAGCATCACACCTCGTTAATCATTGAAATGATTAATTTAAAAAGATTAATTTTAAAAGATTAATCAACTCAAGATTGACAGCAGTAATGGTGGATCTGTGGGAGAGCTAAGGGATTTCATGTGACAGAATATAAATGTAGAAATTGAAGATGTGCTTCTATTCACTTTCTCAGTGCTGTGCGTGAAGGCCTTCTGAACCTTGGTCTTGCCTGCAAATTGCCAAAATGCTTGCCTATTGCTTTCTGCCACTGCTCAGGCCTGCTCAACACTCACACTGTCACAGAGGAAGAGATCTAGCTGGTGTCTCTGCAGGAGAAATATTCTAACAACAACAACAATTCCTTTCTGTTGCATAACCAGTGGCACTTGGTGCACTAATAGCTGGGCTTAATGATCCAATAAAACTTAAAACCTAACAGGGTGTGCATATGTTTGGCATAGCATGTGGCACTAAAAGCACTCTGCAAAGCTAATTGCCTCTCTTTCTTTGTAGTTATGAGTGTAAAAGCTCTAGCTTAATGAAAAATTTGCAGTATGCATAGGTGATGTTTACCAGCAGCTTAGTAATGTCAGCAACATCTTTGTCTTAGCAAAGCTCTCAAGAAAGCATTCCGGGTGTGCTGTTGTTATGGACCTCGACATTCATTGCCCACAAACGTCTGTCACTTGGCAGAACAGGTCAGTTAATGAAGAAAAAGGAATGAGGAAAACCCTTCTGGCCAAGAGAAGAGGGAAACCTGCAAATGGGAGCCTCAAGGTCAGCCACAAAACGGTAACTTGAGCATTCTTTGAGCTCTTCCATGAAAGCAAAAGGGCTCAAGAAAGGCACTGCTCTAATGAATGGCATGGAAAGACAAAGGGAGTTTGTCCCCAGAGCTTTTTCACTTTCTTGCCTTACATTTATCTCCTGTTGACCATCACCAAAGAAAGCCTTTGAGGGCAAAGATGTCTTAGTGTACACCTTTGTACAGAAAAGAAAAGAAGTGCAGAAGCAAACCCTTGCCTGGACATTGCTCTTTTCAGAGCTGGTATCGCCCAAAGAAAATGAGTGTAGTTTCTGAGTTGCCAGCATATTAGAAGTATATAACCAGAAGCAATTTTCCTCAACTCTTTTCTTTCCCTGAAGCATATACCTCAGGGGACCATATTTCGCTTCAACATGTGGACTATATGGGATGAAGTGAGCCACTATCCTCATGCTCCTGTGCCCACCATATAACCTTTTTTTTCTCAGACATATCCTCCTTTTCTATCCTGCATGTCCCATTGGGGTAAATAATTAATATTTGAGTCCCTGCCTGCTATATATTTAATAGTTCTTGCCAGCCTGACCCAGGTGAAGCAAGTTTGGGAGTACCAGGCTATTCTCAGATAAATAAGAGGTAGGTGGCAAGCACTGATGGTTAGGAGTAATACAACAGGTTGAAGAGGAACGCCTCATCCACATCCAGGAGATGCAGATGTTCCAACTGGGGGCCTTACCTCAGGACAAAAGAACCGAGGGATTAAGAGAAAAAGCTAGAGACAGAATCTGTCAGACAGGAGAATTGGGACTGGGCTTTTTGGAATGTGAGGGGCTTATAGTCAGGAGAGGACTAAGGATACTCTGCCAAATTTTGCCTCAGCCTCTGCTGTAATAGGGACACCCTCTAATCTGTTCTCCACATGCTCGTTCAGCTGCAGGACTGCAGGACACCATCCCCTGAGTGTTTCCTACTTTCATTAATGTGGCAGCCCAATTAATTTTCGGTCACATAATATCCCTATAGCTAAGAGTGGTGACTTCCTGGTGAAGAGTTAGAGATACAATTTAGTTGTTAATATATTCATGTAATATAATGTAATATATATAATATATAATATTATGTGATATAAAATAAATGTAGTTTAGCTATATGATTTAACAACTGGAAGCAAAAAGAGCCAGCAAAATATTCCTCATGTAGTGGAACAGGAGTCCTTCCTCTCCTTCCCCAGTCTGTCTATAGGCAATCTGAGAGCATAGAAACATGGATTAGTATGGGTTGGAAAGGACCTTTAAGGGTCCTCTAGTCCAAGTTCCCCTGTAATGAGTAGGGACATCTTCAACTTCATCAGGTTGTTCCAATCCGACCTTGAATATTTCCAGGGATGGCAAAACTACCATCTCTCTAGGCAACCTGCTCACATTATAGAAGTTAATCTTTATTTCACTGGAAATAAATTTTCAGGCAAATGCCCTTCAGTGATGCATTCAGACAGATAAAACCCAGCCCCTGGAAGCAGAAAGTCCATTTTACAGGCATTTGCAAGACTGCATGGAGGTCACCTGCTCACCTGCGGAGAGAGCAGCTACTACCCAATGACACAACCTGAGAAGAAAATATCAGTTAATAGAAAACCTGGTTTTCAGCAAATTTTACTGGTTCTGGTGAAGCCGGTGTTGCTTAAAGAAGAAAGTTTTGTAGCACTGTCAATTGCCATTTTTCTTGTGAACGTTTCCCTTCCCAAAGACCGAGAGTCTGTCTCTGTACAAAAGAGGCAACGCTGTCTCTCTGTGCTGGGAAGAATGAAACTCACCCCGAAGGAGCAGTCTGCAACCCAGTTTCTGAACTCTGCTGGTGGTGGTGGAAAACTGCTGAGGCAAATGCATAGGTGAGCACATAGTCTTACTGCTGGTACTCAGCCTGTAACCAGTGTGTTGTTCCTCTTTTTTTTTGCCTAATTTGTAGTCTGTTCGCCTCAAGTTTGTTTAGACCTAGCAAGTAGGTTTATTACTTGTTTGTACTTCACTTACAGTTTGTTTGCATCCAGATTACAGTAGGTTCATGGGCAAATTATACCCAATTTGCAATCTTCATATGATTAACTGATTTGTTAATGCCTTGTTTGCTATCTGTTTACAGAATTTGACAGAGCACCATTTTTTGATATTATGCAGGTCCCGATGAGGAGAAGAGCTTTATACAGGTTCAAAATGTACATGAACTGGGCCTTATTTGGGTAAACTCTTAAATAGACAGCCGTGGTAGTGGAATAAAGAAATGGGCCATATATCTTAAGTGGGGAGAAAATTAATAATTCAACAGTAAGAGTCAAATTGTCCTGCCAAGAAAAACCTACTGAAGAGGAAGTACACTGAGTTATAATTATTTGCATTGTAGATAATAATATCAATTATAGTTCCCAGCTGGAATCAAGCCTCCATATTTTGGCTTCCGTACAACCACAGAGTAACAGTTCCAGTCACAACAAGTTTCAGCCAAATAAAGACAAAGCTCAATTAGCAAAACAACGCAAATTTGCAGAAGCATGGGGTTGGACAATTAGAGACTGATGTTTGGATATAGTTTCATCCGGCAGCTCAGTGACAATTAGCAGCGTTAATCAAAATTTATAATTAATGTCATTTTGCAAACAAAAAGTTTTAACCCTTCCCAAAAGCTGGATCAAAGAAAAGCTCTTGCTGGGCCCACTGGGAACCATCTGCATAGAATTAAGTCTATGGTTTAAGTGAAATTGCCAGCCCACTAGGCTTTGTTGTGAATGTCATGCTATCAGCTTCTTCTAAAAGAAGCCCCAGCTTCTGAAATCTAGTTATCACGGGAGAAACTTGTTTTCCTTAAAAAAAAAAACACCAACAAAAGTCAACAGAAAGGAGCATTCTGGCAGGTGCTGGGGTGAAAGGCGATTGGACTGGTTTGAGGCAAAGGCAAATGAGGCAGCTGCACTTGCAGGTTGCTGGGAGTACTGTGGCTGGCACAAAGCCCTGAACGCCAGGCTGGCACTGCCACTGTCCAGGCAAAACACCAGGAGGTCTAGAGAAACAACAATGCCAAAAAGGCTGACTCCTTTCCAGCCTTTCCAAAGTTTCTGTGACAGCGGGAGCAACAATGCTGGCTTTCTGAGGTTCTGCTCTAGTTTCATTTTTCTAGTTTCCCTCTAGTTTCCCTATTTTCCGTGTCTTTTCCTACACATCTCTCTCTTCTGAAAAAAGTAGCTTTGGCCCCTCCCGCCTGGGGTTGCAAAATTCAATTTTGCCCACACAACTGACAAGCTTCATGCACTTTCTGTCCCAGATGAAGAGGAGACAGACTTTTCTGTGGGACTGAGCAGTGAGGCCCTCACAGAATTTAGGAGGCACAGAGCTGGCTGAAAACCACAAGCCTCCATTCTGTAAATGAAAATGTTGAAGTGAGGGCACCAGCCTCCTTGGAAAAGATGTCAAGCATTCATGCATGTCACTGATCTCCATGGATATGGCAAAGGTCTTGGCACTTCTTGTACCACCGCTTGGAAGAAATAATCTGCATGTCCTTCAAATGGCTCTGATGGTCCAGCCATCCTGTATAGAGTTCTCAGGTCCTGGGAAAACCCAAGTGTGTGTCACTAATGGGACAGAGGAAGGTACCAGGATAAGATGAAGAGAGAAGTAATATGATTTGTCCCTATGGTAGTACATACGACCGTGGTCAGTTCTCTGGAGTAGTTAGTCTTCACCATTGCAAGATTTTTATTTTTTTTTCAAATTTCATGGCAAAACCAGCAAATTCTATAAAGTGGAAGCAATAGAGCCAGACAGAGGCTTCCTTCCTTCTTGTGCCACCTGGCCCTGCCCATTGTGTAGTGTGTTGGTTAGTACCATGCTGATTCCTCTTCACACTCCCTGTATTACTGACACCTGAAAAAGGTGTCTTTTTCTAGGACAGTAATCCATGATGTAATCACAATGGATTGTCATTTTAGTAACCAAGTGACAGATGAGTAGAAACACCTCCTCATGCCTTCCTCCTCTAGACAGGTAGGAGAAGGCATAGCCTTCTTTTCAATTTCCCACCCTTTAGGAAGAGGAAACATTTTCTTCTCCTGCCTAAAGAATACTTCAAGAGGTCTCTCCTCTTCCCTACTGAAGTTGTGGTCATCCAGAAAGGTGACCTATTTTTGTCTCCTGTTAATGCACCCTTGGGGAGATAGTTGAGTCTGGCTACCTTGTCCCTCTCGGGGGAATCGTGCATGCTCCCACTTTGAGATTACATCTCAAGGCTTCAACTCGCTTGTTTACCAGCAGGGTTAACTCGACAGGCCTAACTGGATTTGGCACATACACACCCTTTATCTCTGTTGTGACAGCAGTTAATTAAAGTGACTCAGAAAACAGCTTCTCCAAAACAAAGTCATGTTTATTTGCCAAAGAAGCATTCAAAGAAGTGGCCTAAACAGCAAAGAGCCATAGTTTAGCTTGACCTCCTTGTAGGTCTGGCTCTGCCCCAGCTTGGTAGGGAAGCTTGCTGTCTGCTCCGCTGCCTGACTCTCCAAAGCTCTTCTCTGCTCACTGTTAGTGGCAGCTCATCCCCCCTCCTTGCCAAGCCAGCATCTTAAACCTGTAAAATCCACCTTGAGCTCAGCTCTTGTGCTGAAGAAGCACCAGCACTGCGTGCCTAAGAGGAGGAAGCCTGGAGTCGACCTCTCCTCTTCACAAGCGCTCACATTGTCCCTTCCTTCTTACTCACTTTCTATTAACAGTTTCATTGCATTTGTGCTTCTGGTGCTCAGCAAGAATAAGATATTACAGGCAAGATGAAACACGGTACCTGCAAAACATTTTTCTTATTCAACCCAGCTATGGAAGAAAAAAGGGGGATGCTTCTCTTTCTTACTTATAAGAGTAGGTGGAAAATAATATCTTGGTAAAAAACACCATGTAAACAACACCGTCTCTTGAAACTGAGCCTTTCTCCATTTATGTGTATTTAAATGCCATGGAGCTACATGAGCATTGTCTTTGTACAGTCCTTTAGATCTCTCAAAAGTTGTGCAAGTTTGTTACACTGCTGAGTCTGGAAAATCCTCAGTGAGGAGCATTTCCAGTCACAGCTCCAATGCCAGTGGGACCACAGCTAGAAGAGGAAGAGCGGTACTGAATCACAGTCACCAAGGAGCACGGAATTACTCACAGGTGTTTACAAGATAAAGATCACCCTTCTATATTTAAGGTTTCTCTAAAAGCCATTCGAATTAGTGATGGGCATAGCCTCTAATTCTGGGTGTTTGAGTCCTACTCTTTTGCCCATCATTAGCAAGGAGAGGAACTGAAAAAAACCATCCCCCCTTTGATAAGGAGGATAGGGTGCCATCCCTAATCACTGCACAAATAGAACTAATCACAGTACAAAAATTGCAGTTACTAAAGGAAAACATACAATTTCCTCCACGTGAAGAAATTAGGTCTGGAAACTCATGCGGGTGTTGCTGAAACTGCTTTGATGATTGTAACTTCCACACATTGCGAAGCAAGAAGGTCAGAGGCTGTGGCTTAAAATAAACAGGCCTGAGAGCTGAAGAAAAGGAAGGTTCATTAAGTTCCTCTTGCAATGCCTACCGAGTCCTGTGAAGCTTTGGGATGGAAATCTGGAGGACAGGATGGAAATCTGGAGGACCGAGCTTTAGAAATATTTCTGAATTTATAAAAGGAATCAGTGAGACTTGTATTTTCTGCCCTGTTTATTCGGTATGATGACCAAACATGATGTGTGAAGGAAGCAGAAACAGAGCCAACAGCTAAACCAAGATACTGCATGTCACTGAGAAAGAAACACTATGGGCATATAGCATGTCACTAGTGGTACTACAGTTGTGTCCCAAGACTAATTTTACATTTAGCAGATGATTGCTGCATGTTAAATAAATAAGTTATTAAGGATCTGTTCTTTTTGTCCTTCTCTTACGTAGTTTCTTTGGATGTTTTTTTATTTCTCTTGGAATATTTTCATTGCTTACACTTTTGGTTTTCAAGCATTAATGCTAGGTTATGAAAACAAGTATATTTTTAATATTCCAGTAGTTTATTTACTTCCTTTCCATTATTATTTTTTCCATTGTTCAGTTTTGGGCACAAGGTATATGAAAACTTTTTTTTGAGTATCCCAGGCATTTTAGCGTTCCTTATACTGTTGTTAATTCTGTATGCATACTACTAAAAACCAGTTGGGGTTTGTGGGATTCACAGTCATCACTCTCCTCAGTTGTGACACTGGGAATGCTTGAATGAATCGTAATTTTTTTGTCATACTTCCACCTCTGATCTGTTCAAAGTCTGAAAACTCCTAATTTGTTGAGGTGTTAGGGGATGCTCAGAATGTCCTTAACCCTCAAAGGCAACTAAGAGCCATTGGGACATGGTAATACTCTGAGAACAGAGAAATTTAATAATAAAAATTATTATTATTTTGATGTTTTATTCTTTTAATTTTTATTATTATTTTTTAAACTTAATCTTATTATTATTTATTAATCTGCGAAAGAGATTACATACATTGACTTGTAGCCAGCAATTGCTCTATGCCAAGATTACTGTGCCTGAATGGAACCTCAGAACAGTGTTTGGGCATGGGGGAATGGAGGCAATCGTAGGACCATGGGCTTATTTCAGCTTTTTTTGCTGTTGCTCAGGAATCTGCTGGCATTTTAAATCTTTTATGAGGTGATGTGATTTTTCTGAGAAGAAAATGATTCTTATGTTCAACATGACATGGAAATTGCTGGTCCTTGGAAAACCATAATTTTTATGTATGGGCTTTATTTTCATGTTGATTTAATAATGAGAAGGAAATAATGACTGGAATAACAACTGAAAACATTATTTATGTTACAGTTTCTAAGAAACAGATTTGCTAGAAACAACACAGAATTGAAATCTGCCTCTAGATGGTGATCAGGAAAGTTTGCTTCTTAAAGGAACCCCCTCAAAAAAAAAAAAGCAGCAGAACAGGGACTTTTATTTAAATGCTATCAACTAACATTTTATCTTCAAATGATCAAAAATCTGCTTATCTTTCTGATAGGGAAAGAAGATGCCCTTCCTTGGTACCTTGTGATGTGCACATGTTTCATATCAGGCCAGCTTCGCTGTGTAGGTCAGCATAATGCTTGTGTATTATGCTTAGCATGTATTTAAGATTCAGGGAAGTTAACAGCCTTGCTATATTTTAAAGGCATCTAAAAATGAAGTAAGGAATACACTTCATTACGAGTTGAGATACGCTGAAGGCCGTTTTTTGCTTAGAATCATAGCATTACCTAGGTTGGAGGGGACCTTTCAGATCACCTAGTCCAACCATCAACCTAACACTGACAAAAAACATCACTAAACCATATGTCTAAGCACTGTGTCTACCTGTCTTTTAAATACTTCCAGGGTGGTGACTCAACCACTTCCCTGGGCAGCCTGTTCCAATGTTTAATAAACCTTTCAGTGTACTTTTTTTTCCTAATATCCAATCTAAACCTCGCCTGGTCCAACTTGAGGCCATTTCTCCATGTCCTGTCACTTGTTTCTTGGGAGAAGAAACCAACCCCCTCTCCTCTACAATCTCCTTTCAGTGCTTCCCTGCTTCTGAGGAACTGCACAATCATTTAGGCTTCCTAATTGCCCAAACATCATCTACAAACCTGTAGCAAAGCTGCTGCCATTTAAGCACTTTGGATGAATGGCATAAGATGGGAGACATGCAGGAGTGAATCAGGGTCTTTTCAAATACTCTTCCTGGTTATTGATGATGGGAGTTACTCAGGGTATGTGCACGTGACTGTGCATATATGCTGATGTTTTTGTATATGTTTAAACACTAGATTTTTTAAAATATATTTTAAGTATTTCTCACTTTACTATAATGTGCCATCCCAAATCAGTCCAGCACAGAACTTTTCTATCAGAACTTACGGATGCTCTGAAACCATTATTGGTAATTGGAGGAAGATGCCATTCTCCCAGTCTTTACAGATGTCCTTTACAGACTGCAGTGGATTACATATGTTATGGTTATGGGCTGATAGCTAAATGCTGTACTTAATCATTTAATATTAATTTATATGGCACACAGTAACAGTTTTTAAAAGGTTTCCTTCCCTCCTGGGATCAGGAAACTTCTTTGTCAATGGTTTTAAAAAACATCTCTGAAACAGACTGTAAATAAAGCATTATGTATGCAATTGTAGACCTAACAGTTAATCACAGCAGATGTTTCTGATGAAATCTTTCTGATCGACAATTTCATATTCTATCAGATACCGCTGATCTCACTGACATTTCAGTTTCTGGGCTTTTTAAAATTTTCTTTTCATTCATTTTGTTTCTCTGTACCGTAAAAATTCCAGTGAAATCTGGTTTGTAGGAATGTAAGTTAAAGCGAATACTCATATTCTTCCTTGTCACTTCAGAAGTAAACAATTGTAATTGTATGTGGTTATTTATAAGGTACACTAGTAATCAGAAGATAAACCTTCAGGAAATAGCTATTCTATGTGAGAAAGTTTAAAAAAAACCTGGTTAGGCTTACTGGGTTTCCATGATAGTATGTCAGAACCGGCATGTAAGAGCTGCTGTTCATTGCCTCACAAAGGTTATGAGAAATAATATTTTTCTAGCAAATTAAATTTCACTCCTGGACTAAAGATTATGTGAGCAATAGCTTTCTCCACCCCTCCCCTCTCTCCCCTCCTCCCCCTCCCAAAGCTCTCCACCACGATGCCAGCTAAATATTCCAGGGGTGGTGGCACTGAAGGCGGTGACATAGGCCAAGTTCAGGTGGTTTCCCATGGTTGACATAAAATATTGCCTATATGTTGTCTGGATGGGCAGGTCACCACTTGAAAACAGCTCTTCTTTCATGCCTATTAAGTTACAGAATTGTATGTTGTAAGCATATCCATGTTGCAATGATCCATGTTGCTGGTTTTGCTATGATGTTTTCATGGGCAGAATTTAGGGCATTTAGAGCATTTTAGATATTGATCCAGCATAGGTAGAAAACAGTCCCCTGCAATGAGATACTGCATCTCCACTTTCTGCTTGGCTTGTGCGTCTGTCATAGGGATGATCTCCAAAGCCGCCTTATGTCACTCGCTAATATATGGATTTGATCAGTATGGGAAGAATTTAGGACATACTACAAACATTGCACTATATTAAAGTTATTGTTGATCCTGTAGTGTTCTTAAACTTAGATTAATGAGATTACTGCATATTAACTGCAATAATCCTTTACTATAAGATTAAGTAACTAACAAAGATGCAGGAAAGCATTTGCAGGGCAGGGAGAGCAGCTGGGCTGTCTCTGGGAGCCTCTAATGAAACCACCTTCCTACAGCTCCAGCTCTAAGGCACAGAGGTTCTCCTGGTCTTCAAGCATCTATCACACCACAGAGGAAATATTTCCATTTCCAGGGAAGTGACGTGCCCTGTTCTTTCTGTCAACGGATGTGACAGTGGTGGGATTGAACTGTGTGCTACAGGAATCTTTGTTCTATAAATGTTTTGTTTCAATGTTAATGGCAAAGCATGGTTATGCCCTGCTGTCTTTATGGAAGCTAGAAAATATATTACAAAAGACATGTCACAACCTTTACGAAATACTCAAGTGTGTTATTATTGCACTAGCACTGTCCTTGTCCGACTGCTTGTACTTGAACTGCATCAATAGCAGTGATGCTGGGAAACACCAAAATCCAGATACTTTCAGCCACTGAGTGGCTCCAAGCTGTCCTCCAGAAGGAGGGAGACTGCCTTTGCACTGAAGGTAGGACTTTATTGTGATGCCAGGAGAAACTCAGTTGCTGAAAGCATTTTTTAATAAAATCAATTGTAATTTGTGACTCCCTGGTTTACCATGGAGATAAGTGCCCATTCAGGGATGGTGGAATGGACCACCAGCCTCACCCCACCAGCCCTTCATCTACAAAGACATACTGGGGATCACGTATGGACACCTGCAAATCCTAGAGGGACAACACAAACTGCAGTGAGTCAGACGTACTTGCGCTGTAGTGAAACGTGGAGACTCCAGGCAATGGGAATTGTCGACCTTATGATATTCGTTGCTGTCCCCTGTGTGCCAGTGCACAGAGAAATATTTCCCACGGTTGGGCGAGATATTAAGTTTTGTGGGGAAGAGCAAGACATTGTGGGAAAATATGTGTCATGTCACATACCTAATACTTGGCAAGTCTGAGGTAATTGTTGCCTAAGATAACAGCAGCTAGCACAGTGGAAGTAGGCTGGGCATGCAAAATATTCATTATACCCTGAGGTCCTCAAACACTCCTGTGATTAGATATGCCCACCCTGAGATCAAGTAAGGATTAGAGGAAAGGTGTAGCTGGCACATGTATCAAAAAGGAAACAAAAAAAAACCCCAAAAAAAAGAGTCCTTAACCTACTGAGTTCACAAGCATAGGGAAATAAAAATAGCAAACTGAAACTCTTCCAAAAAAGACAGGTGCGTGAATAGTTCCTGCTGAAGGGAGGTATAATGCTGTTTACTTTGCTGCTCTTAAGCAAGACTTCACTTCGCCACCTCCCAGAGCGTAAATATTGAGATTTTTAATGAAAGCAGCTGCAGCACATCTAAGAACAAGAGTAGTATCTTTTGATCAGAACATATTGGTGTAGGGTATGTTAACCCTGTAAGTCGGGAACAATCAGCAAAGTCATTTACTTTTTCTATGTCTACCCTCAACAGGAGAGATTAGCAAAGCAGAAACATTTTAGACTTTTTTTTTTTTTCTGTGTGTAATTTTCTCTTCATTTCGATAGCTTAATATGGATGCAAATACATAGTCACTATTGTGGGTCAAAATTCCCAGCTGAATAATTTGGCAAAGCTTGTTTTTTGTTAGATCCTCTATTCCTCCACAAGGAGCAAATTTGGGAAACTCTCCTGGAGACAATAATGGCAACAAAGTGGGTGTTGTATGTTAGGTAAGGACCCTGGCTAATCAAGTATGGAGAGTTTCTTGTAAAGAAACCTCTAAAGAAGCTCAACTCTGTGGTGAGAAGCTGGAAGTGCTATGCAGTGAATACTACAGGAGATTGCATTGGTAAATGGACAAAAAATGGTGAACTTGTAAAAGCAGAAAAATGTATTTCTGTGTGTCTTTGTCTATATTTGAGGCATGATATAGAAAACAATTCATGCATTTAGCCATTTAGGATAGTTACAAATATTGCAGTTTGATTCTACCAAATTGCTCACAGAACCTGCTGTCCATGCAGTCTCAGCCCATCTCTGTCCTTAGAGAGGTGTCCGATGCCCAGGGCTGAGGCTTGCTCCTGGCTGGGGCAATGGGATGGGTCCTGGCTGCTGGGTCCTGGCTGGGCACCCAAATGGTGAGTTTCAGTGTTCCTGTACACCCAGCCCCTGGGAAACCCACTGGTGCTGGAGTAGTGCTGCATTCGCTATGCAAGAAAGGAACGAACGAAGCAACTAAGTACCAGAAACATTCAAGAGAGATGAAAATGTAGTGTGTTCCCAGCCCTGTTATTCATAGCCTAACGGCCATTCCCTGCTCCAGTGGCAATAATGATGCTGTATCAGATGCTTCCAATCATCCTGTAGGGCTAAATATGGAAATTTTTTCAATAAAATATAGTGCTTGAGAAGATATGAAAATAAACCCCAGCATTTTATTCAGTTATCATATAAGCCCTGGAGAGAATGAAACGCTTAATTTGACCCTTTTGGATCTCAAATCACTCATCAGTGATGGGCAGGGAATGAGTATTCCCTTGGTCATATACATCACTGAACATCTGGCATTAGCAACGCAGAGCACAACTTGACCTCACCTAGAGCAGATCACACTAGAGATGGACAAATGCAAATTATTAGGCAAGAAGGATCAGTGACTGCACCCACTACAACATGGCCTATTTTTTTTTTGTTATTTTATGTGCATACCTGTCTCACAGAAAAAAAAATGGACTATATCAGTTATACTACCATTGAAATCAAACAGCAGAACTGTTTGGCTCTGTTTCCTGAAGGCATGGCATAGGCTCTGTCTTCTGGTGGAGCTGCCTGGGACACCTGAAGAGCATGAACGGCATTTCAGTAAAAAAATGATATAACCGAATTTTGTTTTTCTTAAGAACTGCATGTTAATATAGTTTTTTAAACTAAGGACATGAAGCAGGTGGGAAATCTAAACTGAAGGGTTCCAAATGCAAATAATACAAGTATTGCTTTTTTACCTTTGTTGCTGTATTTGTCAATGGCCTAAAACTTTTGGACCATTTTGGCTACTTTGGGAAAAAGCATAAAGAGCTTAGAGATATGAAGCTACTGCACATTTAAGTAAAATCAGTGCCTGAAGAGTGGAATGAGACCCAGAGGTGTATCCCTGCTGAGGAAAAGGCTGCAGCATAAAGGTGTCCTTTGACTAATGGTGACGTGGGCAGTGGCTGGCCGGCTGGCCAGCACAGAGCCAGCTCAGAGCCAGCCACGGCACCTTCTGACCCTGCATGGTTGTTAGTGACAGAGGACAGTGTGGAACCAGGGGGCTTTCTGAGGTGAAGGGAAGCTAAGTGCTGATGTGAAGGGTTAGCTGTAAAAAGATACCTGGGAAAAAAATGCAAGTTCAAAAGGGAAAATATGATTCAGCTGGACATCATGGAATAACTCTTTTAAAATTTTATTTTAAATCATCACAGTACAGGATAGTGTAGTATAGCACATTACCATGCTAAGTTACCATGCTGCCTCAGTGAGAAAAAAAGTATTTTTTGAATGATTAGAGGTTTCAGAGAACCCTTATTCACACTGCCTAAAATACAGCTCGATTTCTCTTTGAAAGGAGCCTTTCTCCCAAGATTCCTGGCACCTCTTGTGTCCAGCTGGGTCAGAAATAAAATATAAATAGCCTCTCTTTGAATTCAGTGTTTCTTCTCTGGCCACAGCGTCAATTAGGAAGTCAGCAAGGGTGTGTACGTGTGTGGGTAGATAAATTAATGTGAGATTACTTCAGTTATTCCCACAGCTTTAGCCGCCACCTTTGTGACGATGGCTCTAAAAATCTATTTCCAACCTCTCCCACTTTCATATATAATGCTAGATGTGTCATTGGTGTCTTCCTCAATCAAATCTTCTCTATGTCAGTTCCTTCCTCACCCAACCTGGGCTCCTGCCAGGTCATATCACTTCATAAAAGCCCTGAAATCCATTCCCACAGCCACCAATCTGATTCATCCTATGATTTGTTTTTACATTGGCTATTGCAGGTTCTTTGTTTCTATTTCCACAGCCCATAAAGCCTGCACTTGCACAAGTAGTTGTGTTAGTTACAGGCACTAGCAATGTCCTGTCCTTTCACTGGCAGGTAAGAAGGGAACAGAGCACAATCCAATTGCCAGTTTATTGTTTGCTCACCTTTGAGAATCAAGTCCATTTTATTGACTCTGGTTTGCTTAATTAATGCGGCTTAGAGGGCCAGAACGGGAACACGCTGAGGCAGCCTCTTCAAATTTTCATAGTATTGGGTCAGTTGTGGGAGGCTCCAATTTACTTCCCACCTGGTGGCAGCGGCCTCTGTGGCTCTAGATACCTCTTTGAGTGGCAGAGGATGGATGACAGGATTCAAGGGTGCTATTCTTGGTATTATATTTCTGTCTGGAAGAAAAGGATTTTCTTTTATTCCTACATCCCCAGCTATCCAATAACTTTTTTTTTTTTTTCCTTACTGGATCCCTGAAAAAGGAAAGCAAAAAGCATATCAATTCAGATTATCCTAATTGGAGTGATATACCCTCATATCCAACAGAGGGTCATCTGTTTCTTTAGGTGTGATCTGGGAACTGCTATCAAAAGAATTGCTAGGTATTATACAGTAATACATGAAGATGCTTGTGAAGACCCTGTTGTGTTAAACGGTGTTTGTGCTCACAGTATCTCCAACAAACTCGCCATGTGAATTGCCAAATCAAACAGAAACACAGGGAGCTGAAGGGCACTGCTGCGTCAGGCACACCCCATGGTTGGCCGTTCTGACGGGAAAAAACATGATCACCCATATCTCAGTTCCTGGCTTTTTCCACTGCCTCATTATCATTGACAGATGACATGTTTTATAAATCCCTTTTTAAAAAAAAAGAGAGACAGATGGAAATTGCATTTAAGAACAAGTCTCTAATAGCATTTTCTCAGCTCATCCTTCTAATTGTCCTGTGATGCTTGCAGGGTTAAAAGACAAGAACAAATAATTAATAGAGAAAGAGACAAATCCTAGTACTTACATTCAGCTGTGAACGGACCCATTTCTTCTTGCCTGTTCCCTGCAGCAGAACACAGGGAGTGGGACAGCAAACTGTGCGGGGTGCGCAGAGACCTTGGGCTCAAGCACAGCACCCCCAAGTTAAGCTGCTCCTTTTTTTTTTAATGGGGAAGTGTCTCATTGCTTTGAAAGGGTTCTAGCCCTCTGTAGTCACTGAAACCAAAGAGTTGGCTTGGCCTGTGGATGAAGCACGTGAAGAACGTGTGACCTTCTCAACACGACAAACCTTTGTTGTGCAGCGAATTCAAGCAGCAACACAGGAGAGTTGTACTGGGAATAACTAGAACCTCTCTCCTCCACCCATGAAGGGATATATAGTTCAGCCAGTGTCTGAAAGTGGGCAGAGGAGAGCATATCACAGACAGTTCATAATTTTTAAATCTGAATTTCCCAGGACTTTTCCTGAGTCCTTGGTGTTGAATGGTTATTACAGAATAACAAGAGGACGCTCAATTATTCTCACACATAGAGTCAAGAGAAGATTTTACTGTTTCTTACTGTTTCATTTGCTTCCATGGGTAGGCTTCCTGCTCAGTGAATGAGACAAAAAGCAATGTTGTAGCATAATAATTTGAAAGGGCAAGGGCAAAAATCTCACTGTTTGTATCATCCTCTTTTACCCCTCCAATGTGACTGCAAACATCTGGATGTTGTTTTTTTGCCTGTCAGCTGATTTGACAGGTTCTGCAAAGGAGAACGACTCTGATGCTGTAATAATATTGACCTGGAAAATTGGTCTGTAGGGCTTCTGTATGAAATTCTAAAACCTTCTTACAGACATTAATGAAAAGCATTTCACAACCTCCTTGTCAGACAGGTAAGTGTTATTGTCATCATTTAGTGTCTGCAAGAACTGGGACAGAGACTACGTGAGTTGCTCAAAGTCAAGTGACAGAGCTGAGAACAGCATCCAGCTCCCTGTGCCGCAAATATATAAAATGTGGCAGCTTCTCAATCTCAATTAATTTCAGCAACAAAACAGATTGGTGTAATGAGGAGGTATATAAAAATCAATTTAACCTGTGTGGTGAGACAGATAACATTTTTTTTCAGTAGAAATTGTATGAGAATGCTTAAGAGAAGTCGCAGCAGATACAATGGGTGATGTGTCAGTGCAGTGTCCCTGTGTGAGCTGGGGTGTTGAGACACTGGGCTTCTGTTTCTGTGTGGTCCTCTGTTGATCTTGTGGTGAAAGCCAGTGCTTATCTGTGCAAGGATGCACAATTCTAACTATTGCTTGATCCTTACAATTGCTGGAAAAGTCTTAAAAAGAAGTCTGTGTTCAGGGTTTGGCTATTGATAAACCTGCTTGGACTGGCACTGTCCTTTTTGCTGTGTATAGGAGAAATAACAAGAGATGGGTTCATCCACACCTGAACGGTCTTGTAGCAGAAATAAGCAGTGATTCCATTCCAATGTGATAGTCACCACATTTTGTTTTCACCTAGAAAGAAATGGGTGAAGTTTCTTCAGATACTAGGCAAGTTGCATCACAGTGGATTAAAGGACAGCTTGTTCTACAAATCCTTAAGGATTAAGAACATTTATTTCTAAACATTAAATCCCAGCAAAGGGACAGGAGGAGCCTGTTTTTGGCTTGGAGCAATATCACAGCTGATAGCAGAGACACTGAAGAAAAATATAGTCAGCAAGGTTGGGAAAATGTATAAAACAAAAATTAATGTCATTGTTTTTAATTTCTTTTGTTCATCAGGCTATTGCATTGCCATATGCTTATAGTAAAGAGTGCAAACTAAGCTTATGCTTTGATTTCTATTTACAAATAGTTTTTGTTCTCTTTTGAGTTAATGAATGAGAACTATATAATAGGTGAAAATAATTACCCTTACTCGTTGGCTATGTATTCTACCTACAACAAATAGATTCCTCCTGAATTTTGGATGCTTACCAGTTTGAGCTATTCCATGTGAAAACAATGAAAATGGATTTTCCTTTAGACACATTGCTGTAAACTTAAAACCAGATGGTGGATTATCTTTAAAATAACCTTATTATAAAGTTCCCTTTATGATCTTGTCTTATTCATTGTATATTATTATTCATTGTGTATTATTATTCATTGTATACCCCAGAGTCTTCTTTTCCCTTGAACTCTTAGCAAATACCAGGGATATAAGATGTGTGTGCTTGATGGGGGCAGGATATCGTATTGTCCTCATTGAACTGAATTCACCCAGGGCCAAACAGGTGTCAAAGTTTTCCAGGGTTTACAAGGAGGTCAACTGCACAGGGCAAACACCAGTATGTGCTACTGTCTACAGCAGAGGCGTATGTTGACAAAGCTCCCTAGAAGTAATAACAATTTTTTAATCTAGCTAAACTTTTGGGGGTTGAATTTTAGGCTATAATGTATTTGTTCTGTATTTCCTCCAGTATGGTCAACATGCTTTTTAGACTTCTGAGAAAGATGTAATGGCTGGGAATCTTCCAGGTACAATTCAGGTTTAAAATCCAGTTTGATTTGGGTTTAGAATCCAGTTTGATTTATATGTAGGGACCCAAATAAATAGTTTTAAAGAGAAAAAAACTGTGATAGTCCCTTATATTCCCTCCAACCTTTTCTCTTGTTTTGTTTGGTATGTGCTGATGCTGCCTTACACCCTCAAGACAACTACATTTCAATTGTGCTTTGTTTGTTTTGGGTCCATTTTGGGGATGAATAGATATATTCCCCTTAAATGGCATCAATTATGTATTCTTTCTCCTAAGTGAGAAAGAATGTCAGTGCTCACTCTGGTCTTCCAACGCACAATAAGATGTCTTAAGATCTGTCTAAATAGTGCATCTACCTAGTCTACATTTTATTGTCATCTAGTACTTGCATTTAAAAAATAATCCAATATGTTAAGAAATTACTCCGCAGCCAGGAGAGAAAGAACAATGAAATGCAGTCATGGAAACTTCTGGCGGTGCATAGACTGCCTGGGGTGTGTGTAGCAGAGGTCCTCCTCCTTGGCAGCATTATGTGGCTTAGAGATTGTAATCCCCTCTAGATGTGCAACACTTGCCCACCGGGTGTCATTTAGGAGACTGCCTGCAAGCACTCTGATGTGGCAGGGGAAGAATCCAAACTGAAATATCTCAAGCTGATGAGCTTTCAGGTTATGTCGCTGCTCCAGCGTATTTGAGTTCTTCAAATTTTCATGCAACTTTACAGCCTCTTTGGGGTTAAAATTCTTGGCAACACTAGCATAAAGAATGGGACTGAATTTTCTGTATAGCCCTGGGTGGCTGGGACAGCATCAGTAAAACATGGAAACAGATATTCAGCATTTAGCAGCTATTCTAAGAACCACCTGTTGGTAGGGCAGACACTACAACCTTGATGGATATTTTTGAAAACCATCTGCATCCCACAACCTGCCCTGTCACCTTCCGGGGATTTGCACAGTTGTCCTGTTAAATTTTATATGGGAAAGGGGCGGCAGGAGGTAAAAGCTTGGCAGTGATTGATTTGCCAGTGTGGTTGTTCTGGGTGTTGACGTATTGTTGCTCTCTCCCTTTGAGTGTCGACACTGACATACTTCAACAAGATTCTTGGACTTTGACAATTTGCTTCTGAGATTCAAAGCTTTTCCAAATGATCAAGGTTATGGCTAGACTGTGAGAGAGGTGCATTCATGGTACCCCAACGTCCTGCTTGATTGACTGTTCCAGTTGTTCATGGCTGTGTTTTGGCCTTCATACCATGGTGATTATTACTCCATGCACAGTTCAGTTTTAAGCATGGTGAAATAGGCCGTTGATGTAAATTTTATATTCTCTGACTCTACACAGTCAGACATCTCTGTATCAGAGGTTCAAGAGGGGCACAGTCCCTCCCCTGACTGTGCTTGTGCCTGTTCTGTGCGGTTGCTGCTGTGCAGCTGTATTACTCCTACTGTAAACGGAATAGCTTTATTTTTATTTAGGTTTTTATTTTTGCTCTTTGCAGTAATAATACTCCATCATCAGATTATCTTTGCTAAATGATCTATGTTTTGATATTTCCTAGAGAGACTGTTGAAAATCTCCAAAAACATATAAAGGCCTAATAGGGATGAAGGCAGTAGAATGTTGTAACTCAGTCTGATTCTGCGATAGGAGATACTACAGAAATGTAAACTTTGAGGTTGAAGAAGCAATATTTTATTCATTTGCCATATATAATTAGCTTGTAGGTCTATTGTATAGGTTTAACATAAGTCACACAGATGGGTTGTGCGGGATTTCCTTGGTACATAAAATAATAATAGAGATATTATTCCTATTAAATATTACACAACACTTCTATGATCACTTCTTCCAGGTGGAAGTGTCACTCATGACAGTAATATTGGATGCATAAATTGTACTGGTTAGAGTGGAGGAAGCTTTTATTTAAGGCTCGGCCCTGGAAGTGTTGTATGCCTTGGACCCTCACTGACTCCAGAGACAATCTGAGCACCTAAAGGAATTGTTTACCACTTTTTAGAACTGAACTCTGCTTCCCTTAATGGGGTTGTGGGCTGAGGAGTAGGTGATAGCGTTGCAAGTCTCACACACCCAGTGTGCAGTTTAAAACTGGGGTCTCTGCTGACTGGTTGGCTAATTTCAACATGTGCTTACTAGATGATAGCTGAAGCTGAGGTTTTGCACTGCTGTGTGTGCCAGACTGAAACAGAAAAATTATTTTCCATTCATGTTTTTTGGGGGTTTAGCATCCCTGTATCTAGAGCCTGAGAAACATTTGTCCCAAAATCTGTTCTGTGTCAGAATCTGGAATAAGCGTTCTCCCTTCAAATACAGTCTTGGGAACTCAGATGTTTGATACAAACAAAACACTATTACCCAAAAGTGAGCTTTTTTTTTTTTTTNAAAGTAGAGGGGGAACCTCTGCTTCACAGAAGCACCTTTCTGGCCTTCAGACACAAAGAAACATTGCCTAACAATTCCTGGACTGGATGTTCCTCTCTGTCTTCCTGTACATCAACATGTTGACATTTCATCAGTGACATGACTTTTCCATGTGACTTCAGTTTAGTTTTTAAAACCTGCCTGCATATGTATAACTGTTTCAAAGTTACCTACTCTCAGAAACATTATTATGCTTTAAAATGCTTGCAACTGTGAAAACCCCTAGACAGATGTTTCCTAATGAGCGGTGTGTGCCACGGCCGGCTGTGTGTGAACAGCAGAAATACAAACCTTTCAAAACAATACACATTTTGTGGTTGAGTTTCTCCAAACCAGTGAGTGTCCCCACCAAAAGCAGTTTCCTGGCAGAACATAAGGGTACAGCAGCTGTTTGAGCAAAATAACAAACCGCCCACCCCACCCGTTACTGAAATGGTGGTGTATGTTCTCAATAGATTTTTTTAAAGAAGACTTAAATTGGCACTGGGAATTCACAAAGTAACAGGCATAAAAGGATTCTTTGTATGCACTAGGGATGGGACATCACTGCATTTGTGGTTCCACTCTTTCCATACGCCTGGCTTCTTCTTTGGGAAGCTGAGTGAAAAGTTACTCGTCTAGGAGTCAGGCGCAGCTATCAGGACCAAATGATGCTTTTCTGAGTCCATACTTCCTTAGCAGAGTAAGCCTGACTTTTGGAGGGCTGCATATATTCAGATCCCATTAAATAAACTAGAAATATTCAGCATCTCAGTTCATTCCTTCTAACAAAAAAAAAAAAAAAAAATCGAAACAACCACAGTAGTAATTTCAGTTTAAGAGGTATATTTTGTTAACAAACAATTTGTGTCTGGGTGCTTTTAGGTGCATAAATGTATTATTATTACAGAAAATAACTTTAAAATCCATTTCACCCACCGTTAATTACAGCCTTTGCTTAGGTGTTTGTCTTAGCTTCTGTATTTATCACAGAAGTTTAACAAAGTCAGTGTATTACATGGGATGCTTCACTGGTATTCATGAATTACTTTTACTTATGAGAAATGGGAGAAGGCATACACTGTGTTGGTACTATGGTGTTCTGAAATGGTCTAAAATGCTGGCTGAAAGCATTCCCTTATGTATACCAGAACTTTACATATTTCTTTGGGTTCTACCTAGAACAGAGAGGCTTTGGAAATATGTTTTGGTTTTCAGAAGAAGTGAAAGTCATGTATTTCTTTGTCTTCTTTATTCTAGGCAGTATGTAATAAGGGAAACAGATTTTAAAAAATAATAATTATGCTTCCAAGCATATTTAATATGTCTGTACTTGGATATATATTATTCACTTTTGTATTTTGCTTTATTACTTGCTTCCCAGAACAAAGAAGGCAAAGAAACTCATGAAAATACAAGCCAAAGAAATAGCATGTGAGAGCGTGTGTGTTTGCATGCAATAATTTATATACTAACTTCATTATATAGTAATAGGAACCATTGAGACAGCAACGTTCCCCTGCTTCATTACACCGTGCAGAGAAAAAAATTGAGCTTTATATTAGAGATCTTGTTGTATTCATTGCCATCTGAATCTTTTGCCCCTTTCATTGTTCTGCTCATCTCAATTTAAAACGCAGTTCTGATTTTGATCTCAGGCTACTATAAATCCAAAATAAGTCCAACAACTTCAAAGAAGTTTATTTCTGCTTTACATAGTTATAACTGAGATACAAATCTGGCCCACAGGCACATTCATTTTGTAGCGAGTTAAAACATGTACCCTTACTATTGGCTAATCCTTAAGGTTAACAGCCAGCCATGTGCTGTTAGAACAGCAGTTATGGTGCTGCTTTTTAATTTTTTTTATTTTTTTTTTTAACCCAGAGCTATATTTGGTTCCTTCCCCTTTGACACACATTCCTGCTAACAACTAAAAGCGGCTCTTCTTAGTGCAGATTTAAAGCTGACGGCTGAGCACTTCTTTACGTATCAAATTCATTTTTTGTTTAGATGACGATTGTCGTACACGGAATGGAAATGGGAGGTCTGGTTGTCTTTTTACTTACAGTGCTGTAAACCAGCAGAGATGGAGTGAGAGACAGCCAGGACAATGATTCTGGGGATCTATCTTGGTTTGACGTTTGGCTATCAAACGAAGAGAGCGATGCAGAAACACAGGCTGCTTGTGCCTCTGTGAGCTCTGAATGATCCCTGTCCCTGCCTGTGGACAGCCTGCTTGGAAGGAAAAGCGATGCACGAACTCATTCGTTCACAGCTTTCCCCTCTCGAAGGAGCCAGAGCTGACACTGTGGCCCATTGCACTAATGAGGTTTGACTCGTCCTCGGGGGAGATGTGAGACTTGCTGAAAAGGGCTGCCACCGTTGTCCCTGCAGGCTGTCACACTGGAGTTACAGGTCCCGTCCCCTCTTTGACATGGCTGTTGCCCTTGTGGGTTGAGATGGACACAGTATCGGTGCTCTGTCTGTGGATAGACTCTACCCCAAAGGTGAAAGTGGATGACCTTGTCCATCACAAATTCCTACAGCAGGCCTTTAATCTGTCTCAATCCCCAGGTGCTCTTACTGATATGAACAACTAAGTGCTTTCCTCCAGGAGTTCGGGGAAGACGTTCCAGCCTTTTTCAGGGTCAGTCTCAGGGACCTGGGACTCTCCTTTTTTCATATGACCTGAGCCAGCCAGTAACTCCTCAGATTTTAATTTCCAGGTGCTGGCAACTGAAGGTTCTTAGTGGAAAGTCCCTGAGATGTTGACTCACTTCCTCTGGATTTTCTGACTTTCAGCGTGCACGACCAGGAATACTTATTTAATTTAGCATTCCAGAGTCTAGGCAAAATGCCAGGAATTTATTTTATCAGTGGGTGGGATGGGCAGATGGTGGCATGGCTCTGGGCATGTGCCAGTTTAATTTGTTTATTTTTCTTTAGCTGTGCACTTTGCCTACACATGGCGTTATGGTAATGGGGGCAAACACCCATGAATAGTGATGAAGGAGAACAGCTTCTAAGGTCTTCATTACTGTTGAAAGGGTGTTAAACTCACAGCCTACAGTCATCTGCATGGACTCAGTGCAGACTATTAACCCAGTTCAACAACCTAAGTCGGTTAAAATATCAAACCCCAGCTCAGGAAAATGTTTCCCTTCAAGGATAGTATGAAGGATTTAAGTTTAGATCAGTGGGATTTAAGCACACCCTTTTTTCCTGAAGTAGGGCTTCGCTAAGTTTCATTCTTTCTAGCTAAGCCACAGCACTGCTGCCTGCTCTTCAGAAAGAAAATGCAATCAGAAAGTGTGTTTTTGCTGACATTAGGTCTTGCACACAGAGTCACTGGGTTACCAAGCAGAGTGTGATTGCATTTGGAAATGGCCAAAAATGATGTGGGGAGGTGTGTGTGGGGTGGAGAAGGGTCCTGCTTCCAGGGTGGTTGCTGGAATAAATACTGATGGTGTGGTCAAGTCTCTGTGAGGAAGACTTGCTGTCATTTCGTGATGTTTTGCCAAACACATACTTCAATGTAAGAGCAGAGATACTGTATAGTAAAGAGTATAAGAATAATGAATACACTCCTGTAATAAAGACTGGACTAGTTGTGGGCAGGGCACGATATGCAATGGAAAGTCTCATTCAGCGGCAGTAAAGATCTTGCAAGCAGTATCTGGAAGACAGGAACCACAACCTGCATCGGTACACTTTGTGTGTGTTAGTGATCCTCTTGTGACATTGCCTGAGGTTGCTCCAGCCCTTGCAAGCTTCTGACACTCCAGGAGACCAGAGGGCCTACAGCAGCGCTTCTGGGGTCTAAGCATTGCCCAGAACGTAGTGTGGCAGTTGCCTGGGATGCAAACGGCTGCAACGGATCTTCATTAAAATGCCATTAATACTTTTATCTGGGCCACAAATAAGTATTCGGCCACTTCTGTGTCCCTTTGTAGGACAACACTTTCTCATGTTAAAGTCTATTACAAGAAAAACTTGCAAGGGGTAAGCTTCAACCCAGCCTTGAAAGGGCAGACTCTTATGTGAGCATTACTGGTGTGTGGGACAGCCTGCGTTTGAACATCAGAAACTTTACGTGGCTTTTCTGAGTGTTGCAGGTCATGATTTGATCATAACTCCTGTAATTCTCCAGCCTGTAAGCATTACAGTATGTAACCAACGCTGTTTGGTGCAGCTAAACCTTGTGTTTGCCTCACGGTAATCAATATTCATTCTATTTTAAGGGCCAAGCTTTCTGGTTAAGTTAACCCTCTCATTACAAACTCTGCTCAAGTGAATCCTGTGGTGCACAGTGTCGTACAGTCAGGTGATGGCTGTTTTGCATCGCTGGAGATGTTGTAAAACCACAATGCCCAGCCCAGCCCTAAAAAAGCAAGGTGCTTGGTCTAGAGCTCATCGGAAACAATAGACCATAGGAAGGAAAAACAATTTAGCTAACTAACTTACCTAAAATGAAACACCTTGTGTCGATTCAACAACTCAAAATACTGTTTTTTTTTCCTAGAAAATTATATTTAACTGTAATTTTGCTCTGGAAAGCAACAGCTTTGCAGGAACTGCATTTTCTGTTGGAAAAGTATTATAGTAAGAGACCCTTGATCAGCTCTAATAATTTAAGCACTGTAGCTTTATGAAGTAGTATTATTGACTCTGGCAAATAAACCAATGTGTTCTTTGCTCCCTTTTCTTTTTTTAACCTCCCTTTCTCTGCCTCCATTGCATTGGCCCTAAAATGCTGACTAGACAAACAGATCATCTAACCTCACCCAGCTCGTCATTTTTCAGCTAATTACTTTGTGCTCCCAACCCCCAAGCAATTTTCATGTAAACATGTTTCAGGAAATATGTTTAATTGGGGATAATTCCCTTGCCACCCTCAAGTTCAGGCAGGTGTTCTGTTTGTTTTTCTACAGGTTCTTGTTCTCTATCATTAGTCTTTGTAAGTCATTATTTTTGTTTTAACTGCTTTGATCTATTCACTAACTTCAAACTAGCCTTAGTAAAAATTGACTCCTGTATGTTTTCATTGATTGATTTTCATGTTACGTTAATGTTCCTAAACACAGCTTAGCTTCATTCAGCTTTTCATCTGTGCTCAAATAAATTAGATTTCTGCCACAAACAGGACCTACAGACCTTTCTTTCCCACAAGAAGAAATACAGATCATCACCCGGCGAGAGCTGTCAGGTACAACTCCAGCCTACACCTCTCCGGGGATGCGTGTACTACGTGGTGATCCACAGGAGAGCTTCTGTGGCTCTGCAGGATGCTCAGCTGTGGCAAGTCATGCTGCGGAGGTCCGGGTGTTTCAGAAGAACATCAAAGATGTCCAGAGCAACAGCCCCATTTCAAATGCCAACCTTCAACTTGCGCAAGTGGTAGAAATCAGCTCAGGTGGAGCAAATTTATGCCCTCCAACTTCTACCTTTCCTATTTCTCATCTCAAGCTGTGACTGAGCTTGGCTTACCTTTAAAATAGATGATGTTGCTTGATGGTAATACTGATGTATATCATGGGTTATACCGATGTAATTATCAATGGTTATACCAATGTAATTATCATTCAGTATACTCCAGCTGATGCAGTAGGTCATGCTCCTCTTTTCTCATAAGTAGTTCAAAACATTACACAATCCTGGAGGAAAGGCAGGGCCTCTTATATACACATCTTATGAAGATGAGCAGGTAAATATGATGTCTAAAAATATGAGTTTTCCGAGATCAAATCACATGACGAAATAGACTTCAGGGCGGGCAGTAGTATGTTGAGGTGACCCATGAACATCAAGTCTTCTCGCTCGACATGCTGAAAGCTGAGATGACATGTCAAATCACTTCTAAATTAATTGGAATTTTGTATTTGTTCTACACAAAGTCCCTTTAAAAACAGGAAAAAAAAAAAAGTCTCTGTTTCTTTAAATCTGCTGAAGGGAAGGTGTCAAGCTAATATATTGCCAAGTTTTATTGTATTTATGGAAGAACATAAAGAAAGGATGCAAATTCACTGAGGGAAATTATACTACCTATCTAAAGCCTTTCATCTCTACACCTGGTCTGGTCATGCAGTAATGAATCTGTATCAGTACCATTATGTTCTTTCTTCTGGAAATGAGCTCGGTGGGTTTTTTTTTCTGTTTTTAAAGGAGAAACAAAGGGGAATGCTTAGGATAAGAATTCTCCATCATAACTGATAATAGCAACATCTTTGTTGTCTCCAAGTAGGAAATTCATTGAATCCTTTGTAGAAATCCTGCTGGATTCAGCCAGGAGACAGCAGAGACACTGCAAGTTTCCAAGACCCAGCTGTCAAATACAGTGTGCAGAAAGCTATGATTTAGAATTTCCTCTCTAGGGTTTCCCGGTAGAGCATCTAAATGCAGAGTGTGGCTTAGGGAACCCACATTCTCCCCAGGGAGGTAAAACAAACAGGCTCAACAGTCAGAAAAGAATCCACTCTCATAATATTTCCAGCTTGCTTTCAAACCAGCTGGGATTTCCATGCTGTGAAACTTGGATCCATCTGGGAACAACTGTGTACTACTCTGACCCTAATTTAACTTTGAAGCTTTAGAGGTTCATCCACCTCAGGTAGTAATGCAAAATGGAATCAGGATGGACCTGGAGGAGTAAACATCTTTGTGCAACACATTTGGCCTCACGGTTAGGCGTTCTCACTGCTGAACTCAGCCAGCAAGTCATTCATGGCTTTTGTGGGAATTTTTGCCTCTTAGTGCAAAGGCAAACAAATGACAATATTTCTTCCTTCCCAGAAACAGAAGTTATGTGGGCATGATCTGACTTGACAGTAAAAACAGCGCTGACCTGGCTGTATGACCATGGTCTAACAGGCTACAGCTTTAATTTACTAAGCTACCACGTCAGCTTGGCTTACCCTTTCCAGCTGTTGTGAAGAGAGATCTATTCTTCTAATTCTTCATGCCAGCCTGGTCGGTGTGACCTTCATATGAACATAGCAGACCTCAGGGTAGGTCAGTACATATTTAGTTATCACTGTCTTCAGCTTAGTTCAAAGAAGGATGTATCTACCTTGTCTTCTGTCCCTGTACCTTGATGCTTTATACAGTACGTTGGGGTATGCTCTGAACTTCTTGGTGCACACAGGTCTTTTCTGTGTAAGCATAATAACTGCCTTTTCTAGGCATAATGGAGTGTATTGCCAACGGTGCTAGTACAGGAGTAGTAGTGATAACATTACTATAGCTATGATGCTTGCAGATACGAGAAGGTACTTTCTTGAGCCCTTGGAAGCTTTCCTGTGTCTTCTACCTCCATCACACAAATGAATCTTTTCCTGCAATGCTTACTCCTGTTTGTTAACCTTACAGAAAGTGTCCACATAAATTCATCCATAGGTAGGATTTTAGTTTACTCCCTTCCACAGGCTTCTGAAATTTATTAGGATGTGACTAATTATTAAATAAAGGATCCCTTTACTTTTCCCTCAACTTGCAGATCTGGAAGAGCTGTGGAAACAGACCTGGCTCAGTGTACTCTGTAATATTACTTACTTTCATATATCTTTCCCC
Organism: Nycticryphes semicollaris; assembly: GCA_013400055.1. Taxonomy (NCBI): domain Eukaryota; kingdom Metazoa; phylum Chordata; class Aves; order Charadriiformes; family Rostratulidae; genus Nycticryphes; species Nycticryphes semicollaris. The sequence continues at coordinate 591,962 of VXBJ01004231.1, forward strand.
CTGCTTCCCCCCTTAAAATCTAGTTCCCTGGGGCTTACAAATATGGGGCAAATTGGCTGATAATATTTTGCTGATGGAAGGGGGTGCAAACTGATCCATGTAAGAGAGTAAGTTTTAAAATAAGTATTCTATGACATGCAAACCCCTGCTCTGTCTTCACAAAATTAGCTTGTTCTTGTAAATAGGCAGTGCTTAACAGAACACAGGTTTTTTTTAAAAGTGTGTTTTATTAGTATTATAGTGTAGTGTTGTAAGGTCAGAGCAGCAGATAGCTGCTTGAATTTACTACAGATGTTGCTTAAAAAAACCCAAAACTGATTTCGGGCAGATGTTTAAAAATAACTTATAGACCAAGACAACCAAGAACCTTTGAAGATGCAACTTTATGTCACAAACTTCTCATCAAGGTGTAAAGCCTCATTGAAGTTATTTGGTGCAATAGCAGAAAATTTGTGCCCCTATTGAGGGTAGTTTCTATAAATGAGCTCAACTGTAAGACCAGCCACTAGAAAATGCCACGTGGGAGACAGACGATGGCAATTTGGAAACTCTCTGATCAAACACTGCACTTTGTTACAGAAGGAAATAAATCACACAACATACAGAGACACAAGAAACTGATCTTCACAGCTCCCACTGCCAACTAGTCTCTTTGATTTAAATGAACTGTGTTGCATACACCACTGCTGAAATATTATTTTTGATAAAAACAGATCAAAAGGTGAAGGTTTACACTGAAGTTTAAAACAAGACAATTGTAAAGGATGCTAGAAATCTAGAACACTATTTATTCCATCTTTTATTGATTTTTTAATTGTATGGAACCTATGTGCTGGGCACTACTGGGACTGACACTATCACTAGTTTCCAAGTTTCCAGTCTTCACTTGAGGCTCTGAGAGATGCCTTACACAGAATCAATCTGTTTCCCCGCCATGTCCCTCACAGTTGTCCACTCCACCTTTCTGCTGGAGTTTATCTTCTCTGCTGCTCAGTTGATGTGCAGCCTCAGTGCTTGTGCCTGGGCTGCTCCTGTGCATGCAAATTAAATAAGGCTTGAGTTGGGCTGAGACACAATTCAATGTCTTAATTTAACCCATCTTACGTACAGTCATCAGTGGATGGTGGCTGCTCTCATGAAATAAAGATGATTTCTCTGCTTTGGTCTTTTTCGTTTGGAGAAGGGAGGGGGATCTGATCAACACATATAAATAGTTAAAGGATGGGTGTCAAAAGAAAGGAGCTAGTCTTTTTTTAATGGTGGCCAGTGAGAGGACAAGAGGAGATGAGCACAAACTTGTACATAAGAAGTTCCATCTAAACATGAGGAGGAACTCCTTCACTTTGAGGGTCGCAGAGCATTGGAAGAGGCTGCCCAGAGAGGTGGTGGAGTCTCTGTCTCTGGAGACATTCAAAACCCTCCTGGGCAAGTTCCTGTGCAACCTTCTGTAGAAGGATCGGCTTTGGCAGGGGATTGGACTAAATGATCTCCAGAGGTCCCATCCAACTCCATACCACTCTGTGATTCTGTGATTTGGTCTCTTGCAGTGATGGCTGTGTTTGGATGAAGCAAGCCGGAGCCCGAAACATTTTTGTTTGCTGATGGATGCGGTGCAAGCTGCACCAGGCTCCCTGACAAACAAAGCTAGATCCCAATTCAGAAATGTGCTTAGCTATGTTCCCTGCTTTGAGCACCTGTGTAGTGCTCAGAAGCTCAGAATGAACCTGCGTGCTTAAACCAGGCATGATATCAACAGTGCAAATGAACCAGCAGCGTGGCTGTTGCTGAAGCCAGGTGTGAACTCTGCGTCTTAATCTGCTATCGATTTTTGAATGGCTGTGCAAATCAGTCGGTGTTTATCACTTTCTTTGTTCTCTGACATTCAGTTATTTGTGGACTTCCTTGAACTCCTCGATTATAGTTTGTGCAAGGACAAACCAAAATACAGTATCATGACAAAATTCAGTAAAGAAAAATATTTCTTCTGCTCAGTTTTTCCTGATAAAGTCAACATTATATTTTTTCCTCTCCCTTTGAAACCAGACTTCCATTAATGTCATTGTGATATCTTTTGTTAACTAAAATGAAGTTGCTAAAAGGATAGGGTTCAAAGATGTTCCCCGCGTTTATAAAGTCATGATAAATGAGATGAACAAGAGTCCTCTTTCTTCTCTGCTAAAATACATGTGACATTGTAATATATATGAGTCTTTCTCCTCTGTTAATATACCTGTGATATAGATGCCCATCTCAACTTGTTGTATGAGAATTTGGCTGCTTGGTTCCCATTAGCTTAAGGAATTCTGTGTATTTATTTGGCAGCACCGATTTTGATCTATAACAACACTGCTGAAACATTTTTGGAGAAAAAAAATGGATAAAAGCCATTATCTTTCTATTTAAACTTGGACCACATTCTGTCTTACATCAAATGACAGAGTTAATTGTATTTTGCAGGATTGCTGAGCCCAGTATGATAAAATGACCTTTGAGAAAGAACTGAATATAGACAAACGGCCAAAGATCATAACAAATATCTGATTTGTATTATCTGCTTTATCAGAAAGCAAATTCTTCTTTTGATTCTTTTCCTTTCTTTCTCTGTAGAATGATTTTTTCCATGCATTTCCAGAAATATGGGATGTAATCCAAATGGCTATCTTGCTGGACTCCTTATATACGAGCGGCATCTTTCTGGGGATTAACTTTTACGTTATCTCGTTCTTTGGGATCTGGGGGACAAAGGGCAGCCATTGGGAGACATGGAAGTTGAAGCCAAAAAGTAGGCATAGCAGGCTAACTACCCAGCTACTCTTTTATGCATTAGTACTTTCTTCTACAGTATCTGTGTTTTTATTTATGTTTTACGCTTCTCTAGTCTTTGTTGGGCCTGCCAACTCCTTCCCCTAGAGCTTCTCCATTCCTCTATCACGCTGTCCCTGGCAGCCAGAACCCCCTCCTACAGCCAGCACTGCCTCCTTGAGCCTTCAGTTCTTCCTCTAAAACACAAGGATGCAGCAAGGCCAGTACCAGCTCCAGGGTACTGCTAATTAAAATTGAACGATCCTGCCTTCTTTGGACACCTCCTCCCTCAGGAAAACATGATTTCTCCGCCACAAGTTTGGTGGTTATCTCGGTCTGGTTAGAAGACAAGCTCCTTGAGGCCCAGGTTAACCTTAAGCTATTGTCTGTATCACCCCAAGTACACCAGTGGGATGTAGCTCCGAGTCATAAACATAACGCCAGCCCACAAAAATCAGGAGCTGTTATGCTGTTAAAAGCTTTCCAAGCTGCAGGTTTCAAAAGTAAAGTGCTTAAGGAATTGTGAGTCATACTGAAGGAAGAGAAATAAGTCAAGTTTAAAGGGTTATTAACATGTACAGAGAAAACATTGAAAAAATTAAAAGAAGTTCATCCAGCTCCTCAAAGCAGAGTACAGATGGAATATATATTGCTTGCCCTGATCGACTCACTTTGCAACACTTTGGCTGCCTCAAGATCTTTCTTTTTCCTTCTTACAACTGTATAAATAGCCAGATATTTGGACAAAAAAAACCAGATCAACCCTTTTGCAGACTTCTGGATAAGCTAAACGTATCAGGACTGCACAAGAACTGTCTGGTTAGAGATGCTGTCAGTTATATAAACCTCCTAAAAAAGGTTCTGCCAAGTCCTTGCCGAAGCCACCAAGACTGAGGTAATTATTGCCAGTGTTTTAAGAAAACACTGTAGCACAGTTAAATCACAAACCCAATACATCATTGCCAAAATGAAACAATAGATTTGAAAGCTTTTAATATCAGCTATTAGCCAGTTATCAGAAGACCTAAGGAGTTAAATGGGAAAGATAAATTGATGGGAAAGCTGCAAAGATAATTAACTAATGATAGCTAAAGACCTAAGAGAGTTTCCCAAAAGATTCAGAGGCTCCACATAGTTCAGATTATAGACTTATAATAACCTGGTTGTTTATCTGTAACTACCTTCTGAAGTGCAGAATGCTGAATCTAATTTTATTTGTAGTGAAGTCAGTGAGAGATCATTCACTGGTTTTCTGTACAGAACATTCTTCTGCGTCAACAGGGACTGCTATGAAATATCCTTACTTTGATGTTTGAAAGATGCAGATGTACAAAATGTCACAACTGAGACAGCAAATGTCAGAATCAGTACTTACACATTTGACTGAGTTGCAGCAGACTTTGTCAAAGAACAAGATCAAGGTGGATATCTGAGATTAGCACCAAATGTTGTTTTTTTTTTTTCATTTAAAAAGATCCAAATAAGACCACTGGTCTTTAGAAATAGTAGTTGCTTAATATTTTAACAAGGGTCTGTATACTGAGGAGAGCCTTAACAGAGGTCTGTATACCCTGAAGAGTCTAAACAGAGGTTGCTATAAACCATGCATATGGTTTATAAACCATACAATATTCCCAGGCTGCCTGTTTAAGCACACAAACACTGCACATTTTAAGAGACTGGGACAATCAAGTGCAGTGGTACACATGCAGGGGAAGATCCATCTGAGGCCTAATCTTGTTTCTATTGGATTGATCAGTTAAATATGTCAACAAGAAGACATTCAAAGGTTCCAAATATCCTAAAGACCTCATTCTTTCATTTATAAGCAAATCTTCTGAAGCATGACTTTAAAAGGTAAAAAAATGTAAATATGTGATGGCAAAATGGTGACAAAAAAGAAGTAAAATCTCGTCATTCTGCTACCATGAAAAATTGGATAAATGAATGCAAAATCCCACTAGCTCTAGGAATGCATTTCTGTACATTTTTTTTTACAGAGATGGTGAGAAATAAACCCAAACTGAAGCCATTAAAGACTTTGGCTTACTTGGCAGAGGAAGACAGTATTACTTAAACATGGGACTTTGTTGTTGTTGTTTTGTTGTTGTTGTTGTTGCTATTGTTTTTCTTGCTATTGTTCATCCGCACTTTTTGTTTCTGCAGCTGCAGCGTTTGGAAGGCCTACCTGTCCTAAATAGCATTCATGGAAAAACCATATGGAATCAGAAAGAGGTGAGAATGTACTACCAGCTTCTGTTTCTGAGAATTTTTTGTGTAGAAAAACAAGTACTAAAAGTAAAATGCCCTCTTGAGCCTTAGTAATTTGGTAAACATTCGCAAATGCAGCGCTAAGACTTGTTTACATGAGTTGTGCCAGCTGCTTAACAGTTAAAGACTTTACCTTTCTTCACATTGAAGCAGCAGGGAAGAAGACACACAGAGGAGGAACTTGCAATTAGGAGCAACATAATTGATCATCCAAAGACCATCTGGAAAATTTGCCTGCTGATGGACAAACTGCTGATGAGGGTTTCAGGATGTTTAACACCTAACACCCAACACTACATTATGCTCAAAGAATTTATGGACTTAGGGGCAAACTACCTGGCAACAATACTTTCTGCTTGGCCTTCTGCATTACTAAAACCCATGAACCTGCATTTTCAGAATTGTTTCTCTGCTTGAAGTTAGCTAAATACATTGATCAGGTATGTCTTGCATTAGAGAGGTTTTCCTTAAGAAGCTAAGAGCATCTCTTATTTACATTGACTGGGTTTTATTGCTGCTTACGGGGTTGAATCCTCTTAAATCACGTATTAATGGTATTACTGAGGTTTGTGCTTCTGGACTTAAAATAGTATAGTCAACTAAGAAAATCTCATCTTTGGAATTTTAATAAAAGCAGCTATTCAATGACTTATCAGGAAGTGGGAATATTTTTTCTCATGTATGATTTTTTTCCTTTAAGTGAGTCATCTCAGCTTAGTCCTCAGCATTTAGGTTTGATTCCACGAAGTGCTTAAACACAAGTGCAACTTTAAACATATGACTAGTGGTACTGTTTCAAAAATAGCCCCATAGGTCATGCTCCTAAATTTACAAATGCTGAAAGACCTTGTTCAATCAGCAGCTTCAGCAAAATTGGCAAACTTGCTTTGGTCTGGATCACATTTAGATGCCCCTTTTATTAATTTTTTTTTTTAAGCGTAGGTCTTCAAAACAAGAAAACCAGTGGGAAAAATCCAAGATTCAACTGACGGTAAACAGAGGACATGGTGATAACAGGCAAAGATATAGTACTATGAAACTGTGCCTGTTAGTAGATAATTGCACGCAAAGACAGAAAAAGCCTCAAGCCTCACCAGGCAAGTAATCCATTTCTAAACCTATTTTGTTCAAACATATACCAGCAACCTTAACTACAGATTGAGTTACCAAACATATAGTAGTGCAATAAAACCCCAGAAATTGATCACAATAAAGCTAGAATTTTGTCAAAAGATAGTAAAATATTGCTATATAAAAGAATCTTCCAGTACAGTAACACTGAATGAAAAGGGACTTGTGAAGCCTTAGGGATATACATTTTATTTTTCCATTGAATTTGGCTCTTTTCAGAACATAAAGAAAGGGTGCATGGTGGCTCTCCACTGCTTATTGAGGAAAAAAAGGTTTCTGTTGATTGCTTTCATGGGCAGGATGCGGGTTCACCTTTTTTATCACGAAGAGGTTTGTGTTTTGACACAAACACTGCAGAAGCAGTTGCCAGGGATCCAGAAGGGGCAGGCTCCATACAAACCTGCTGTAGGCAGTAAACGAAGACTCTCATTCATGTTTGCATCAATTACGCCTCTGTAGGGCAAATCCTGACCATGCTATGGGTCAGTGAGTAGAGAAGCTGCTCCTGGCCTCCAGAGCCAGAATTCACCCCAGAAATCCATTGGGATTCCTGCATGGAAGTATGTCCTTCCCATTTCTAGTGTTGAAAACCTGTAGCTTCTTTTTCAGTCACAATTAAAATTACATCTGATTTGGTTCCATGGCACCTGAAGTTGTTCAGCTTTGAGGTATCTGCCCATGCTTTCCATCTGCGGCCACGGAGGGCAAAATAAAAAGCACAGGAGGTTAGAGGAACCCCAGTTTCTCTTTCTTTTTCAACAAATTTGAGCAAAACTCTCCTTAGCCCTCCAATTACCCAAATCAAGCTGTAAATTAAAGAGAAGTATTTCAAGATCGCTGGAAGGACTTAAGGGATCAAATCTTGCTAACGGTTGACAGGAACTTTGCATACAAATCAGTGAAGGAAGAATTCATCCCACCCCCTTCCCAATTGAACTCATTTGCCCTCTGCTGATCCCTCCCTGTCGACTACAGAGAGGGAGGAGAGCCACCAAGCAAGGCTGACCATAGGTGAGGCCAGTCTTTCTCTTGGACTTGTGAATACTGACTCTCAGTTGCTGACACAGGACTTGGTATTAAAACGAGCTGGGTCAATTCCCTGCTGCTTTTTTGAAAAGGCAAGTCTTTTGGGAAACACAAGCAGAGGTCCTTACCGTATATAGCAGGCCTGCAGTGCTTTGGCAAGGCTGCATAGGGAAAACACGTTTGCCATGACCCTAATCCAAAGGCCACTACTGCTGCTGTGGTCAGCACACCCTACCTTTCTGTGCCTTGCTCTGTTAGAACTTTTGGTCTCTACGTCCTCCCATGACCACGAAAATCACTTTAAAATTGAAGAACAAACGCCAAAAATGTATAGTACCATAAACTAAACCAAAACCACAATAAAAAACAGGAGGCCCCAGACTAATAAGTTGCAAATACAGCTCTGTCTGTGTGGGAGGGATGGATAATTGAGGGCCAAATGAGGGTTTTCAACTTGTGCTGGATCCTCACAGTGCTGTTTTTCTTTCAAGGAGCATGTGAGAGGTGCCAGCCTTCCAACGAAACACTAAATATTTAAAAACAACAACCCCTCTCATCTGGTGGCTGGGTTTAAAAGAACAAACATCAGTCCATTGTCTGCCTTCTGCCGTCATCTTGTACACACAAAAAGCCAAAGACTCCAAATAATTTTGTGGCCTCAGGCATCAACAATAAACAATGTATATTTGATGTGTTGGCCTAATTTCAGTCCACTGAATGTGCCGTTTTAAAGCTGTTTCCATGCCCTTTTTTTTTTTTTTGTTCATGTCTTTATAGGCCCTGTGATTTTTTTTTTTTTGTACCTTTCTCAAGTCTTCCAGTTTCATGTTTAGAATGCTGTTACTGAGGTGACCAAAGTGCTCTTTTACACTAAAAGACCATCGTCAACATGGTTCTTGCAAAAACTTGCAATTCCAGTCTAGTGGATTCCCTGCCTGTCGTTACAATTTCTAATTAAATTATCAAATTTGAGGGGGGAAAAGTCCTGATATCAGGAAAAATGAAACATAATTATCCTTGTACTGGGGACAAAGAATACTTAATGTGGTTTCCAAAGTTTTTTGCCAGACTTCTGCTATGAAAATTATTGTCCAGAAGGGAGGCTGTAAACCTATTTTTGAAGATCAGTATGTTCCAAGAAGGACTATTGTATGTCAGATAATTGCTTTAACCTTTCTCAGATTATTTACAAGTTCTTCCAACGCTTATGGTACCAACATTTGTTTATGACATGTATTGCTCTCTGAGCAGTTACTGATTGAAATGACAGACCTACTCTTTGGTCCCTGCAAAGCTGGATTTTCAGAGGATTAAGTGACCCCTTTTTCCTCTCTATTCCTCCGAGCTCCTCTCCCTTGGGGCTCCACTTTGCATCCCAGGCTCAACACAATCAATGAGTCAACTCTTTGCAGAAGCAAGAGTAACATGCAGTCTAAGGAAGTGTTATACATAACGTAGCAACTTACTAAAGGAAAAAGTTTGTGATGAAGGTACAGGAAATATTTTAGTGCTGCTCCTCGATGAAGAAATGACAGGTATAAACTTCTCATCAATTATGATAAAAAAGATGTAATGTACAAAGCAAACTGTTGAGTGCTTTGCACCATTTCATTTTCAAGCAGTGTTTTATAATAGTGGTACTTTGCCAATACCAACAGCAATTGCTGCAAGAGCGAGTACCACAGAGTTGAGGTACTTGCTGTCTCCTAAGATTACACAGGCAACACGTGAGGAGAGCTGGCCACATAAAGGACATAATCCACAAAATCTAAAAAGCTTTGAAAGAACTCGCTGAGCTAGTCCACTAAGAAACACTGCTCGGGCTAGACTGGGGAAGTGAAACTTATAGCTAGAGAGAGCCCTGGGAAGCAAACCAAAATCCTGTGGGACAGAGTGGGGAGCTGAACTGAGATGCCCCACAGCCTGGGTGAGGCTGTGGCTCACCCAGCTGATGGATGGAGCTTCAGTGTTTTCACCCAACTGGTTTGATCAGACCTATTCTGAGTATGCCTTTTAACTCAGGATCCCCACGTGCCATGTGGGGGGTGAACAAAGTTAGCGTGTGAACCCAGAACAGCCCTCGGTCAAGAGGTAGTCATTGCTCTGTAAAACTTGGCCAAGCCTGGACCAAGGGCCTGGGCAGAGTGTGCCAAGAGAGCTGCAGCAGTAGTCAAACAGTCGTGGTTTAAGATAGTATTGTTCTCCCTCCTCCCTCTGCTTTGCTTCTTCCAGCAGACCCTCTGTCACAGACCCTCAGTCACAGACCCTCCCTCTGCAGAAGAGTACATGGAATCCTTTTTGGAAGTTCCTCAGGTGCTTCAATGGACAGTCAGGGGTGAGGTCAGGAGGCAGCTTCAGGAGGGTTGTTTGGACTTCAAACCCAAAGATACCCTTAAATCCCCTTAATCTGAAAACATTTCAGCATGTTCTTCCCACTGAATTTAACAGAATTACTCGCATGCCTAGAAGTAAAGCACTTCAGAACCAGAATCTTAGTCTTGCATGAGCTGGCTGTGACAGAGGAAGGCTTTGAACTTCCTTCTTTTGAAACTGAGTGGGGCTGTCTTAACCACAAGACCACAGCTATTTTGTGAGACTGCTCATTAATGTTTACAGCATGTTTTTGAGATCTGAAGATTGGAGAATGCTGTAGAAGATCTACAACAGTAGCTTGCTTTCCAGCTTTCTAGACACACTGTTGCTAAAGCTAATGAGATCTTTGATTCTTGATCAGGTTGGTTTTCTTGGATGTAGTAACCAGCTGTGGTACTGCTGCCAGTTCTACTTAAAATATTGAAATACATGGCAGCTAGTGAAAAAAATAAAAAAATCAAACCTGCTCAGATTTTAGGTATTATTTTTAAAGCTAAGCAAATATCCAAATAATTAGTTTATTTCTTATTACTACTTTCCCTACAAAAAACAACTTCTATTTGCAAGTAAAGCTCTAGCGGGTTGAGTAAATGCACCTTTCTTACATTTCATAGTCTGCAAATAAATTTAGGCTATTAAGAAAATGGCTGAATTAAAATGCTTGCATATCTCTCCCTTTCAAAAGAAGCAGTGAGAGAAAGATTGCAACAGAGGGGAAGAAGAAATTCTGTCTTCTTTTCAAAAATCCTGTTTCTAGCTCACTGTTCCACTGCTGTAGGTGCACAGAGGCCCAGATTCAGCCAACCTGGCTTTAACTCCCTTTGGCTGTTTGTTTCCTGATGTTTGAAGACTTAAGTAAAAGGGGGAGGAGGAGTTAAGAGTGATTTAGGCAAAACAAAGGTCTCTTGAATCAGGGTCTTTAAATACAATATAAAAAGGGCTATCGGCATGCTCCATGCAGGAGCAGCTCTGTTTTCCATGTGGAAGTTTGCATCTCTTAGACCTTATTTTGAGCAGGTTTCCAGACAAAGGTGGGACAGGGTGTGCTGGCACCATCTCTGATAGATGACAGATGGTTTTCCCTGCTTTGTCCCACATGTCCCCCTTCAGCAGAAGGAGGAGGTTTTCAACATCTGCGTGTGACTTCAGGGGTGGTGGGGAACATCCCACCTGCTCCTGTGACCTTTCTCCTCTGCATGGCTGCCGTGGCAGCCTCACTCCCCACACTTCCTCAGCCCAGAGCAGCGCGGTACTCAAAGGGAGCCGAATGGTGCTTCTGCCTCCTCCTCTGTTCTTGCACTGGGGGTCTCGGCTGTGCCATGGCTGCTTCACCTGCCAGGGGTGCCACATTTCCCCCTCTCCACCCCTTCAGGCGTCAGGCAGGACTGGGTCTGAGTCTGCCTCTGTGCGCCCCTGATAAATGACTGCTGGACAAACATCCGCAGCAGATGGGCCAGGCACTGCTCCTGCTAATTTTGCAAAGTGCTCCCTCTGCTCTACCAGGTTAACCTTCTCTTTGCTAGTGTTAAACTCCTAGCAGTTGTTTTCCATTTGGGAATATAATTCTTCTGTAGCCTATCAAACTGACTGACAAGACGAATCATTCTTCTTGTGTGCCATTTGGACAGGGAAATGAGGACCAGGTAAAATCATCTCCCTGTTTGTGTATACAAAAATGCTGCTGTTTGACTTTGTTTCTCTTTAAACATTGATATTGGTGAGTTTTGTAATTTCACACAAATCCCTTTTGTGCTCTGTTTACCTGAGAGTCAGATAGTTTCATAGCCAGGTAGAAGGACCCACGGTAGGCCAAAATAAACTTATAATCAATTTTTTCTTAACTGTAAAATATATCTGTAATAAATTTATATGTTGCAAAACAGGTTTGTGATCCTCTTCTAAAACATGGTGCCTCAGCACAAGGTGCAATGGAGGAAATGATTTCTGTGCCGTGACTTGAGAGTCCCTTAATAAAATCGCCTAGTGGATTAAAAATGTAAATATATGGCAATTCAGATCTTGTTTTCTGCACTTGAGCAGGGGAAAAAGAACCACAAACTCAGTAAAGTTTAGATTTTGCTTTTGAGTAAAAACTTTGGGAGAAGACTGTTACTCTTACTGCTTAGCTCAGGTTGGCACAGTGTCATCAGTGTACATATATACACACATATATTTATATGTAGACTTATATATACCTATAGCAGCAGGCAGCGGCAACTTCCACCTCACTAGGAACTTTGTGTAGGCTGTTTTAAAGCTGAATTGAAGAAAATGGGGGCAATCCAAGTACAGGATCCAATACAGATCTATTCTTAGGAAATAAATGTTGCAGGAACCTTACCATGGGGCGGGGGGGTGGAATCTACAAGTCTGGTAGAGCCGTCTATATATGTACATCTTCCTAACTTAACTTTGGCTACTGATAAGCCAGCCATAATCATAGCCCTCCTTATTCAATGTATTGTACTATGGTCAATTGCAGATATAGATAAAATCAAATGAATTTAGCAAAATCATTGGAACAACTTTGCATCTGTCTCTTTAGCTGTTTACTTCTTACTCCTTTGTACCTCGCAGCGGGGCTTTAAAATCTTTCCATTAACTGGATTTAGCAATTTATTTTCATTTCTGTAGATATTTCAGTTATTTAGACAGGAAAGAATATACTGGATAAAGAAAAATAGGGTATTTCTCACCAACATGACATTATTAACCTTTGAGTAGTGAGGAGATGGAAATACAGAGATTAAATGATTTGATCCAGGTCACCAAGGGAATTGGTGCAAATACTAGGGCCAGAATTTACACCTTTCTGATGACTCCTTCTCTTGGCAACCAGTATTTCATTTGGGGTAAAACTTTTTATATAGATAGTCTGATCTGAAATGATTAATTTTGTTTTGCTGAAAATTTAATTGCTTTATCAAAATAATTCTGGATTAATGCGAGTATTACATGAAAGGACAGCATACCTTGGTCAGTCGGTTCTCTCTAGGGCACAGGGACATTGTTTTCCCAAAGTAAGTACTCAAGCCAGGCAGACCCTCAGGCTGTGCTCCTTACCCCATCCAGCTGAAAAAAACTCCCTCTGAATACATTGTATTAAAAAAAAAAGGACTAGGCAGACCTATTTCTCTCAACAGGCCACACCGAGATGTCCCACATTGTCATGTATAGAAGACACTCATCACTAACAATTCCAGCATCAAGACAAGAAGTAGGATGTTGATTCTTATGCAACGACAGTTTCCCATTAGTGTGAATTTTTTTAATTACATGCTTGTAGAACCAAACCCTCTTCTGAACCTGACTCACTCTGACTCAGTTAATTTACCTGTTGCAACTTCCAAATGAACTTTAAATACTCACTGACCCTACTGGGAAGCTCTAAATTCTAGTTCGGTAGGGTAAAATTCTATTGCTATTGTGCAAGAAGTCCTACTGATTTCGATGGACTGTGTGTGTGAGTAAGGTAATGCTTGGAAAATTGTGAGTAAATCCTAATTTTTTTGTAGTGACAGTAGTAGAGGTGGACTCTGAAACATGAATGACAAAAGGTCAGGGGATGACTACTCCCTGATGATTGTCAGTGGATTGTCAGTAGAGGCAAACTGGGTTTTTTGCCCATATGCTGGCTTTTGTTCACAATACTTTAAATTTGTCAATTTTCACAGCTTTCAACTATGAGTATTAAATACATAAAACTATAAGCCTTTCACTAATGATGTGCTAAAATACAGTGAAACCTTCTTAGACAATGCTTTGCCAAACACGATAAACACTTCCTCCACTGAAAGATACAAATGGCAATATGGTGATCCCTCTAAAAAATTTGAATCAGCAGGAAAAATAACTTCTTGTGGCCCTGGACAGAAAACACACTTTTTAAACTTGGTATATGACCTTTGTCTAAACATTTGATTATTCACCCCTCTGGAGATGAGTAACAGCAGTTACCTCTCTTTGAGCAAGGGGCTTAAGACTCAGACCTGCATCGCCGCAGGCAGAGAGCTCTGCAGCTGTGTGGAGCTGCTGCTGCCTCTGCAGACCTGTGCCAAGCCACAGGACCCGCTGCTCAGCTCTGGTAGCAAATCTGGTAACGGGCATGCAGTAGTCAGTAAAGTCACATTTTGCCATATTAAGCCAAAGAGTAAAGTCATAACCTGGGCCAAACTCACTAAACTCTAAACTGTTCAATGAATTTTGTTGTGTTCTCCTTGTACCACCAGGGTTTTGTGCTAGATCAACTGTTGTCGGTCCCCCTGATGCCACCTTAAATTTTAAATAGAAGCTCTGTTGGACATGTAGGCAAATATGTCAGAAAGGTGATCATCTACCTACCACGCATGACTCAGATCCATGCTGGTGACCCGGGAGCAGACAGATTTGGTATTGAAAACTGTGGGCTAAGAGGCAGGGTCAATCAGACTGTGTTTAAATAAAATGGGAAGTCCAGTGTTAAACCAGACTAGAGCCAATGCAGCTGCTGAAATGATGCTAAGCCTTTCCAATGATCCAAATACACTTTTTATTTTTTTTTTTTTTGACAGGGTACGTTTTCCCCAGCAGACTTTCTGTTTTAAAGTATCACCCACCTCCTCTGCTGACCAGCTGCCAGTTAGAAACTGAAGGTGATGAACACTGTGTAGCTTGCTCTGCCAACTTGATGGGGGTGTGGCTGCGGGTTTATGACTGTTTTGTGAGTCTTTGCTACGGGGTGACAGATAGGAGAGCACATGGTGCTGCATCTGTGACTGTGGAACCATATCCTGGCCCACAATGACCTGTGTGTTGCCAGATTGTCCATGTAAACTAACCCGATGGGCCTTTGAAAACCTGGTCTGCAAGGGGAAATGAAAAGAAAAAGAAAACCAACAGAGAAAGTGAAGAGTCAGCAAACAATTGGTCTGAATCTCCTTCTCAAATCAAAGGACTGAAATTCTGAAAAATTCCAACAGATGAAAAAGTGTGCACTTCTGGAGAGCTGGTCATCTGGTCCTTGTCACAGCAATGAACTCGGCACAAAGCTGCAAGCGGGGAAAGGGAACTCACATCTTTCCAAATACCAGCACAAAACTCATAAACTAACCCACAGAGCATCTGAAGACAAGCCGTGGGACAGGGTTATTTTTTGGTTTGGCGTTACTGCAAATCAGATAGAGCTGGGTTTGTTTTTTTTCATTTCTTTTGACAATGAGTATTTTTTTGACAAGCCCACCTTATTCTACAAACAGGACTTCTAATTGCATCATGCCAAAGGACTAACAGTTAATCTCATCTCAAATAAAGATGACATTGAGATGATGCAATCATGAGAAAAATCAGCTCAAAAGAACAGTTGCAATCTAGGTTTGAAAAGAATAACACAGGTAAGCAACTCAGCTATGAATCCCTTTGAGAAACTGGAGACATGTTGCCTTTCCCAGTCAGCCCCGTTTAATTTGCCCAGAGCAAGCTGTAAAATGGTTGGTATTGGGGGACATAAAGTAATAAAAGAACAGAGAGTCACTTCGATATCTTTTTGCTTTAAAAATAAAAATAAATAGATTTGTTATTTGGTAAATTAAAAGCAATACTATCGATGAATAATGGATTTATCAAATTGGTAATCTGCTAGCAAGTGACCACATCCACACGCCTTACTCACAAAACATGGTGCATAAATAAAATATGTCAAAGCAGACACAGGGACTGGGCCAAGCCGTGTGACAGAGAAAGATGACATCAGATGAATGCTCCAAACACCAACAGTGAGAGACATTTGCTTTCCTGCCTGCAACCTTGGGAAGCATCTGTGTAGTTAAGACAGAAGCACTGTTAGATTAACCCTTGTGAAGCCATTAGCGGGGCACGTAGCAAGGCCCATCTGTTTACTCAGGCCTCCGCAAGGGGGGAGAGCTGCTGTTTTGTTGCCCCTTAAGTGTGAATGACACCTGATTCCATGGGGAATCGAGAAACTTTTGGTTGTTGCGCCAATATTAAAGCTGTGGTGAACTGCATTTTAATCTCTCCAATAGGTATAGAGGGTTAATATTTCACAAACTCAAAAAACAAATAAATACATTTGCTATAATGAATTGACCTTATAACCAAGATCTAAAAATCCTTCAACCTTCAACCACCATGTAACAGAAAATGGAACAAATCACTAGAGTTTAAGTGTACATGCAAAAGGACCACGTTTTAAACTTCTAATTCCACAAATTAGAGCTTCTTGTCTCCGTGGCAGGGGTCTGTGGCAGTGTGTAAAAGAAGGCAGCTGTTTGGGCTGCAGCGGGAAAGCTGGGTGCTGGCACAGCCACTCGCAGAACCCACAGCCCCCATCCCAAAAAGCCTACTTTTCGAGCAAGTGACTGGGGATAACAGAAGGATAGAGATGGGAGCTGACGGAAACAGTGGGATACTGGACAGGCTGAAATCCCAGCTGCTTACCCACCCTCTGATATTGCCAAGTTAAAATTTCACGGTATTACTGTCACAGCAGAGTTCACTCTGCTCTTCCTCACTGAGAAAGAGGAGCAGGGAGACCTTCGTGCATGGTACAAAAGGGTGTCAGGCTGGAATTTGCTGCTGAACCAGATCCCCTAAGTGATGCATGCGACAAAAATACCAGGTTTCTCCATATCTCCCCGCTGCCAACGGAGAAGTGTTTGTAGGCTGAGTTATATGTTGGGTAGCAAGGAATGGTGGAGGTCAGCATGCTGGGCACACGGTGTTGGAGGTCAGAACTTAAACCTATGAGCTGAGGCTGATGCTTGCTTGGGGGTGTACATGGGTGTCAGGAGGTGGCCAGGACACAAGTGACACAATTTCTTCTGAGGCAAGTGAGCCTGAGGTACAGTTGATGGCTTAATGGAGCTCCCAAGGGAGAGCAGCAAACCAGAAGTAATCTGTTATGGTGAAAGAGCCTCCACACCCAAGGACACTTTTAAGTGCAGGATTCAGAAATAGAACACCCCAAATGCCAATAGTGGGACCAGCTTGGTCGAGGGCAGCCTGCAGTCGTCGCCAAAATCACCATGGGACCCTTGACTCACCCAGCGCTGCCACCAAAGCCGGGGTAAAGAGCCTGGCCCGCCACTCCATGCCGTGGGCAGGACGCGGAGGAGAACTAAAACTACACCTGGCTTTAAAGAACAGCCAGATTTGTGTCACCACAGGGTCCTGAGAGCGGTGGCTTTGGGGCATGATGCACCTGAAGGGGTCTTGGGGCCATGGTGTCAGCCACTGCCCGCCTCCAAGAGCGTCCTTTTCAACCGAGTCAAACGACATTAAAGCCTGAGGTGAAGCGTCCGGTTATTGCGACGATTTTGGGGACCTTCTTCCTTGCCAGGCAGGAGTCTGACAGGCAACAAGCGTTTAACTTTCTCCCCTTTCCCGGGAGAAGCCGCAAGGGACCTCAGGAAGTTTCTCCTCAGCACTTCCCCAAGCGCCGGGCCCGGGCGCAGCCGTTAACGGCCGGTTCCGCCCCGCAGCGGGNCGCGGTCGTCGTTGTGCTGCGGTCCCCGTGCCTCCCCACCGCCATGGAGCCGGTGACCAGGTGGAGCCCAAAGCAAGTGGTGGACTGGACGAAAGGTAAGAGGGCGACCGGGGTCCGGGCTGGACGGTGAGGGCGGCCTCATGGCCGGCGGGGCCGTCGGTGGGGCGCCTTTGCCAGCGCCGCGCCGCGGCGGTGCCAGCCCCGGCCCCGGTTCTGTGGTCGCCCCGCCGGTTGCGCCCCGGGACTCCCCCGGCGTGCAGCTTCAGGCTCCCTTCTGGCTGCTGCCTCCTTACCTGTTAGTGCACTTGCGGGTGCTTCGTGTTGTGGCTTTTAAGGTTTGGGGGGGGGGTTTGAGGCGGAGGTGAGCCTTGCGGCGTGGTTAGCTCGGTGTGCGTGTGCTGGCGGTGGGGTCTTTCTCCCCGGGGCACGGTCCCCTTCTTCTGTGGTCTTGCCGGCCGGTCTCCTTGCATGGAGATAGTAACTATTCTCCTTCAGGTAGATATCGTGTTAACTTCCAGCTTTTCAAGCGAAAACCGCTCACTGGTCGAACCAAAACTTCAGTTTTGTGAGTTAAGCAAAAACTTCATAAACTAGCTCAAGTAAGCAAGAACTCTTATTCCTGTTTAACGGTGACGGGATTAAAACGCTGGGCTCCCGCTCGGAGAGTTGAATAGCGGCCGCTCCGTCTGTCCATTCGTCCGTCCATCCCGCCTCTCATCTCTGGTGTGTGTGGACGCATGTTTCTCTCCTTCCCTTCCCCCCCAAAAAAAAAAAAAAAAAAAAAAGCCAAAATCTTCCTACTCCTTTTCGAGGCTTCTTCACGCGGTTGGTATAGCTGCGGGCAGCCTCGGCGGGATTGATGTGCGAAAGAGGGGTTCGGGGAGCCTGCGACCAACTCCGGGGGGCTGTGCCGTGGGATGCAGAAGGTGGGGACGCCGCGGATGTCTGCGGTGTTGGGGTGGCTTCGGGTTTGTTTTTGTTTGTTTTTTTTCTCCGAAAGATGATTGAACCTCGGTTTTATCAACTTCGGTTGGACGCTGTGAGTGCTTTCTGAGTGCCGGCTGGGATACTGCTGTCGCTGTTGCCACTCCACAGGAAATAAATCAAAAGGGAAATAGCTATGAATTAGGTGAGGGATTTAGGAAATGTACTTCTGTTTCCTCGCAGGACTACGTTTTAGTGTGATCACCTTCTGTTACATAAAGTGTTTTCACGGGCTTTGCTGGAGTTGAAGATGATGTGAAGTTAGGAATGCTTTCAGAGGTGAAAGTTTCCCTGGATTAGAAGCGGCATTTACTTATAGCAGCCATTACTCCTCTGTCTCGGGCCCATAATGGTGATTAGACTGCGTGCCTGTGGTCAGCACTTGGCAGTAGCTGCCTTGGAGACTGAGGCAGATTTGGAAAGCAGGCTCGTGTTTTCCTACAGCGCCGGGATGGATATTCCCAGCCCTCCTGAGCCTGAACGTGTGCATGGAGGGGACAGGCCGGTGCCAGTGAAGGACCTTCCTAGCCTTTATGAGCGGAGGATTCCATACGAATGTGCTGTGAAGTTATGCGTTAACATATAAATAACCTCCACAGACAGATCTCTCTCTTTTTCTTTTTTTTTTATGATTGGTATTGGTTTAAACAGGAGTGCATTGTTCTGATGAAATAAGCCTTTTGCTTTGGCATGTGGAATATTTATATAATACTTTTTCCTCATTGTGTTTTTTCTCTTGGGTGCTGAAAGCTTGTTACCATGCCAGATTAAAGAGA
The DNA here is from genome assembly GCA_013400055.1 of Nycticryphes semicollaris. Classification (NCBI taxonomy): domain Eukaryota; kingdom Metazoa; phylum Chordata; class Aves; order Charadriiformes; family Rostratulidae; genus Nycticryphes; species Nycticryphes semicollaris. Next base: position 610,805 of record VXBJ01004231.1, read on the forward strand.
ACCTGCTAATCATTTTAAAAGGCTTTGTTATCCTTAAGCATGCTTGCCTTGCTTTCTTGCATAATTTATTTTACTCCCGAGTTCCTTGAACAGGTAACTCTTTAGCTGGACCCTCAATTAGTGTTATGCAGAATAATTTGAGGGCTGCCTGTAGTTGGGAGGTGGATCTTCTGACTAATGCAAACACGTGTCCTTTGAAATGCAAAGGAATAAATTAAAGACTACCGGTGACTTTTGTTTCTGTTGTTGTTTTTCATGTTTCTACAGAAGCTTCCTTTCGATCTCTTTGGTGCATAGCGTCATTTTATGTCACTCCCTCCACGACAAGACTGTAATAAAGGAATGAGATGTGGAAAACTTTTCTTGATGGTTACGCTTTCATCTCTGCACATTGAAACTGACACTTTAATAGCTACCTAACAGCCTTATTAGCACAGTGTTTCATACTTTGTTTTTAATCTGAGATGGTGATTTACTCTGTAGTTCATAACCACTGGATTTTATGTTTGACCAAAGAGCAAAATTCTGTATTTTACTGTATGAATATTATATTTAATTGTCAAAGTTAATTTTATGAAACAAGTAATTGGAGGGGAGCTTATGCCACTTGTTGTCTTACATGTGCCACCTAAGAGAGGTGATAACATGACCTTCACTGATTTGGTCAAGCTCTGGGAGAAAGAATTGGGCTGGTATTATCTGCTGCCTGTAGTTAGTGCTATGGTGCCATGAAGATGTAGTCTAGAAGAATGACATAAATAACTGTGGTGGGAGATGCCAGCTCCCAGTGCGGAGATCGGTTTTGCAGATAATGATGCATGCTTATCATACAATGCTAAAAAAATCCTGGAAAAATGGAAAGAGTAACAGAAATAAGTGGTCTGATTTACTCCATTTTAACGTTTGATGTAAAACTGAGAATATTTCTCCAGGAGCTCTATTTTTCTTTCCCCTTCCAACTCTTTTGCAGTCAAACACCTATAAATGGATTGATTTATTTTGTTTTTCCCTCAAAGCAAAAGAAGCATGGAAACTTCCCCATTCCATGAAACAAACCCCAAAAGGCAAAGTACCAAAGTAAGCTGTAAGACCACTGCTGGACAGTGAGCTTATTTGTTCTTGGTGAACTTGCTTTTTCTGTTTGTTTGTTTGGGGTTGTCTGTTTTGTTTGTTTTTTAAAGTGGCTTTTGAACTAACTTTTTTTTAAACAAAGTAACTCTTTCTTACCCTGAAAAGTTTCATTCTGTGACTTTTGATCTGTTCATTCTTAGGTAAGTACTGTAAATAGCATTTATCTAGAATTTAAAATAGAACCTGCCAAGAATTAGTAAACTGAGCAGGAATATTTTTATGTTTTTGTAGGCAAGTTATAAATAAAAAGTGCTCTGTTCATTGTTACCAACAACAGCTGATCCAAAACACAGTTGCTTGTCTTCTCTTGCTAATTCAGGCTAGAATGCCACTATTTTTTGTGAAGAAGGGTGTTTTTTTCTGGCAGAGAGTGCTGTACTGACAGTAGCAGGCTATGTAACTCCTAAGAGTGGGTCTAGTTAAACCAAAGCTGCTGAGGAAGAGTTGTGCTTTTACTCATGAGCAATTTGCTGTGTAGGTGAAGATTTCTCAGGCTTTGACCAAGGATGTGATAATTGTAGCTTCAGCGTCAGTGTTTGAAAACTATATCTGGTATTTTTCTAAGCACCTTCTTGATTTCTGTCTGGAAGAAGCGGTGGTGTAGTTATAGGTTTCTCTTACAGCATGACACTAATTCAGATAGTATTTAGGGGCCATATTCCACTGTGAAAAGGAAGTACTTTGGCTAGGATGCTGTGTAGATTTGACTTGTAGCAGAGTTGATGTGGAATTTATGCTCTTTGAATGATTTAGCCTGCACTGTTTTCTTGACTACACAGAAAAGATGTGGTTGGTTTGTTTGTTTTATAGTCAATTTTTATTTATTTTGAGTTGATCCTTGTCGGGGTATAAACTAAACTCAAGATAGTGTTGTGGTTGACCTGCGGTCTTGCTCCTGTGCGGGCTAAGATGCTTACAGGCTCAAAGTCCTCATCTCGCAGCACTCCCTTGTAAGCAGCCCTGGAGACTGGATTCCCACTGAGCTCCTCAAGAGGGATTCCTGAAGTTGCTGAGACAGTTGTATGGAAGTTGTAGCACATCTGCAGTACACTGCTGGTACTTGTTTGATTGAGGGACTGCAGTTTTCTGGGCTACCCTGGGTCCACATCCAACAAGAACCTGTTTAGTTCTGTGGGGCTGTGCACATGAAGAAACATTCAGCACAAAAGTGACTTAATTCCACTGGAGTAGCAACAGCTTGAAGAAAACAGAGTGATCTGATGATGTGGAGAAACTTTCTTTGGTCTTGGAAGCCTCTGGCTACAGAAAACCCTGCAGCTAAAGTCGTTCCTCAAAAGATTCAAGGGGGAGGAAAGCTGCATGTAGGATAGAGCCTCCTGTGTGAGAAATGTCACCATCTTATTAGCGAACATCACTGTGTCTCCTCTTTGTTTTCTGTAGCCCGATCTATCTCTTCCCCTTGCCCCCAGGCCTCACATACTTATGTCAGTTGTGACTTCAAGCCAACTTTTACACCGTAAAGACAGCTTGACGCGCTTGTGGTTAGAAGCCTCTGTTGTTGTAAAGGTTCCGTTACAATTTGGCCTTTGTCGCTGTAGCCGTAGACTCAGCTGGCTGGGGATCACGTGTTTCTATTGCACTTCAGTAGGTCATGTATATCACTTATTCCTGGGCCTGTTATGTCATGAAATACTCTGATTTCCATTCCTGGTAAAGCTTTTGGACAACTATATTTATAGGTATGCCTGAGAGGAGAGGGAGAAATATGTTCATTTATTAATAGTTAGCAATTAATTGTGAGAGCCTGGTGTTCTTTTTTTAGAGCTATCTTGCTTATCAAGGGAGATTTCAACAAGGTCAGTTGTGTTAACCGTGTGTGCTGGGAGCCATGGGCCATAGCTAAGTTTTAGAAAGAATTACAGGTAATGCATAGCACTGGAGTTACTTTTTAGCTTTCCTTTTCTTTATAGGTACTCTCAAGTAATGGTTTGGTGTCCAAATTACTTGGGAAAATTTATCACTAAGAAGCTCCTGCTAATTTTTTAAGAGAGTGTATTCTTCTTTCAGTGAAGAAGAGTAGAGGGCTGCCCATAATGAGGGCTGCAGAAGAACCTCTTTCCTCTGTTTATTTGGTTATTTAAAAAATACTTGTACAGACTGTTAAATGATCAGAAAATAACTTTGAACAACCGGTGTTTGTATATCTTTGCTGAAATTCTCAATATAGCTGGCCTATAATGTTTTCCTAGCAAAAGGTGGATACACTAAAAACATCTATTTATATTTATTTGTGGGCTGAAACAAAGTAAAGTGTTGCACAACGAGTTGGTACTACGGCAGTCTCCAAAATTACTCACTCGCTGTTGCTAAGATCAGTGAATGTGTACGAAAAAAATAAACCAAAGTTGGCCTCTGTGTTCATGTGTTTAGATCATGCTTTGATGGTTTTTGCTGTGTTGCACTTTCTTGAGCTGCTTCTGGTTTCTGTGATTTTTTTTTTTAATTTTTTTTTTGTTTTCCCCCTAATCTTCTGATGTTCGCAGTCTGCTCTGTTTATTTGCCATTAAGTTGCTGTTCAAACTACTTTAGCCAAACATCAGAAATTCTAGAAGCTGAATGCTGTCAGCATAATGCCTGGAAAAACAACATTTTAAATGCTAAAATCACAATGGGCATTAGTGGAAAGTTGATTGTAACCTTTGTAGAGGAATGTAGTGAAACTCTGACTATGAATTTTAGGTATACATGGTATATTTGGGTAGTACCTGAAAAGAGGTAGTAGTGTTTAGAGTGAAGATGCTTGCTCAGGATTATCCAACTAGAGATGTAAGATGTGTTTATTAAGACAGACTTCTGACTGCTCAGTAGAAGGTGCAGAGATTGGCCAGTGCATCAGTTGCTTTTTTCATTCTTTACTTCCTGTCACTCATGGAAAAGCTTTAATTTGTGTCTGGTTTTGGAGACTTCTGTAGGAAGAGCCTCCTTTTTCATGAAACGTTGTGCATGTGTCAGATTTTCAGAACTCTGTTATGTGCTCATTCCTTGCACTTCTGCCTGGGGCCCTGTGTTTTCAGCATGTAAATCCGCTTGGCCAAGGATCATGCCTCTCTCTATGCTGCCTAGCACACTGCAAGAGCGAAAGGAAGACAAAGTACAGGGTGCTGAATAAAATGCATGTTGAAATTTGTAATGATGTTTTATTTTCTTAAGTAAAAGACCCTGATAAAAGGCTGTTATCCAACACATGCTACTAGATGAATTGCAGTTATGAGTGATGCGTGTACCTGTCAGTGAGTATTCAAAACCATGCGGGTTTCTTTGGGTAGTGTTTGTTCTTGCATTTTGATATCTTAAGTCTAAACTTCTGGCTTGCCTGGTTTAAGTCATGGTCTAACAGATGAGCTCCTTCCAGGCATGTCAAACAGATGATGACTAGTGACAGGGATAGCAGAAGAGGCAGCAAGACTGCTCAGTTCTCAGTTTGCTGTATCATCTTAGGACAAGATTTTCACTTTTAGGGAAGCTTCACACAGGTTTGTTAATGAGGAATTCCAAATAGTGTTGCTGTAAATAAAGTGGAAAAAGTTGATTGTCATTGCTGTTTTCCGTAAAAGTGATGATGCTGGTCTTAAAAGATAATAAAAAATGATTTTATAAATATATTAACAAAAAAAGGGGAGCGCTAAGGAGAATCTCCATCCCTTGTTGGATGCAGCAGGGAAACAGTGGCAGAGAATGAGGAAAAGGCTGAGATGTTTAATGCCTTCTCTGCTTCAGTCTTTAATAGTAAGACCAGTTGTTCTTGGGGTATCCAGCCTCCTGAGATGGAAGATGGGGCAGGGAGCAGAATGAAGCCCCCATAATCCAAGGGGAAGTGGTTAGCAACTCACTGCACCACTTGGATGTGCTGTGGGGTCAGATGGGATCCAACCATGGGTACGGAGGGGGGTGCTCACCAAGCTACTCTCCATCATTTACCAGCAGCCCTAGCTAACTGGGGAGGTCCCACTTAACTGGAAGTTGGCAAATATGATCCCCATCTACAAGAAGGTCTGGAAGGAGGTTCCAGGGAACTATAGTCCTGTCAGTCTGACCTCAGTGTCAGGGAAGGTTATAGAGCAGATCATGCAGAGTGCCATCGCGTGGCACGTACAGGACAACCAGGTGATCTGGCCCAGTCAGCATGGGTTTCTGAAAGGCAGGTCCTGCTTGACTAACCTGATCTTCTTTAACAGGGTGGCCCGCTTAGTGGATGAGGGAAAGGCTGTGGATGTTGTCTACTTGGACGTCAGTAAAGCACCATTTCCCACAGCATTCTCCTGGAGAAACTGGCTGCTCATGGCTTGGATAGGTGTACTCTTTGCTGGGTAAAAAAAAACTGGCTGGATGGCTGGGCCCAAAGAGTTGTGGCGAATGGAGTTAAATCCAGTTGGTGGCTGGTCACAGGTGGTGTTCCCTGGGGCTCAGTATTTGGGCCAGTTCTGTTTAACATCTTTATCAGTAATGTAGACAAGGGGATCAACTGCACCCGCAGTAAGTTTGCAGATGACACTGAGTTGTGGGAGAGTGTTGATCTGCTTGAGAATAGGAAGGGTCTACAGAGGGATCTGGACAGGCTGCATCAACGAGCCAAGAACAATTGTATGAGGTTCAACAAAGCCAAGTGCTGGGTCCTGCACTTGGGTCACAACAACCCCATGCAGTGCTACAGGCTTGGGGAAGAGTGGCTGGAAAGCAGCCTGGGGTCACTGGTTGAAGCTGACTGAATATAAGCCAACAATGTGCCCAGGTAGCTAAGGCAGCCAACAGTATCCTGGCCTGTATCAGGAATAGTGTGGCCAGCAGGACTAGGGAAGTGATCATCCTCCTGTACTTGGCACTGGTGAGGCTGTATCTCAAATACTGTGTTCAGCTCAGGGCCCCTCACTACAAGAAAGACACTGAGGTGCTGGAGTGAGTCCAAAGAAGAGCAACGAAGCTGGTGAGGGGTCTGGAGGGCAAGTCTTATGAGGAGAGGCTGAGGGAACCAGGATTGTTCAGCCTGGAGAAAAGGAGGCTGAGGAGAGACCTTATTGCTCTCTACAAGTACCTGAAAGGAGGCTGTAGTGAGATTGGCTCTTCTCCCAGGTAACAAGCTTTAAGAGTAGAGGAAATGGCCTCAAGTTGCAGCAGGGGAGGTTTAGACTGTAGACTGGATATTAGGAAAAAATTCTTCACCAAAAGAGTTGCCAAGTATTGGAACAGGCTGCTCAGGGTAGTGGTTGAGTCACCATCCCTGGAGGTATTTAAAAGATGGGTAGATGTGGTGCTTAGGGATATGGTTTAGTGAGGGACTTGGCAGCATTAGTTTTATGGTTGGACTTGATGATCTTAAAGGTTTTTTCCAATGTAAATAATTCTATGATTCTTTATAGCAATCTCACACTTGCTTACAGTAGTTCTTCAGGACACAATTTCTTGTGGTCACAGAATTACTCACAGATTTTAGTGTGACACCACTTGGAGTACGAAGATGATCAGAGGGAGGGAGCACCTCTCTTATGAAGACAGGCTGAGAGAGCTTGAGTTGTTCAGCCTGGAGAAGACTCCAGGGAGACCTTATAGCAGCCTTCCAATATCTGAAGGGAGCCTACAGGAGAGCTGGAGAAGGGACTCTTTGTCAGGGAGTAGAGCAATAGGATGAGTGGTAATGGTTTTAAATTGAAATAGGGGAGATACTAGATATTAGAAAGAAATTCTTTCCTGTGAGAGTGGGTGGTGAGACACTGGAGCAGGTTGCCCAAAAAAGTTGTGGAAGTCCCGTCCCTAGGGGTGTTCCAGGACAGACGGGATGGGGCTTTGAACAACCTGGTCTAGTGGGAGGTGTCCCTGCCCATGGCAGGGGGGTTGGAACTCGATGATCGTTAAGGTGCCTTCCAACTGTAACGATTCTATGATTCTTTGAGTTTGTCCACAGGGCTGCAGATAAGAAATTCAAATAAAAATGCTACTTGACTGTGCATCTCCATCTAAATGTAGCTAATTTTCATCAAATGTCACACATGCTGGACAAAACCAAGCATCTGTGTTTGATTTGGTGAGGTCAAATCACTGATCTCTTTAACTTTGGTCTAGAAGCATGCATTCAGTATGTAGCCAAATTATGTTATAATACGGTATCTGTGATGAGTTGATGTAGTTTCCTGTATGTGCTGATACCCTTTTACATGAGGACAGTTCTTTGTCCCTGTGATGCCAAAAACTCTATGGCTTTTTGAACTGTTTCTTACAGCAGTAGTTAGGCATAGGTAAGCAAAGCATCTGGTGTGCTGTTGCAATCAAAGCTCTGTGGTATAGAAGTGATCTTATCTTGCTCCTTGATCAAAGGAAGAGCTTCATTTAAAACTTAATCAGCTCTCATCAAGGGATAAGGCTTCTGCTAAAGCAAGTGTTGGTACACGCTTCTAGGCTAATGATCCTGATGTCTCTGTCTTGTATGTGCAAAATGAATGTTGCTTAGGTTGCCATCCTTTTATCATTCATATCTTTCCTTATCTTACAGAGTCTTGCATTACTGGAATGAAGTTTGCCTGGTGAATGCTTTATGAATGCAGTATGCCCATTTTGTCATTAAATATAAGGTATTTTGTCTGATACTGATGCTTCTCTAGCCAGGGAGAAGAGAAGGGAAGGGCTCAGTATTCCCTCCTTTGGATATGGGTCTAGTTGGGTCAGTGAGGTAGACTGGTTAAGGGCTTCTGTTGGGCCTTCTAGCTTTTGTTAGCTTGTAAAACACCCTTATCTAATAAGAGAGGCTTTCTGCTTTCTGTCAAGATACTACTGCTATTGCCTGTTCCAAAGATGCTTTGTTCTGAGCTGCAGGTCTTCCTCCTCCTGAACTAATATTGTGGAAGAGCTGTGTCCTTGCTGTGATGGCCAAAAGGCAATCCTTTGGTGACAGGTGGACTTGTAAATAAAAGAATGAAAATCTACCAGTCTGTTTCATTGGGACAGCAGTAGCATAACTTCAGTACCTTGAAAATTTAATTTTGAGTTGGCTGCTATCCCACTGCTGCAGGAAACAGAATGCTGTGCCTGAGAAGGTATCTCAGCACTGCTCTGCCGAGAAGACTTGTGCTTGCCTATGGGAGTGGGGAGGGAGAAGGAACAATAATGGATAAAGACTTTATTTTTTCCCCCCCTCCTATATAGGACTTCCCCTGAGGAAGGAGGAGTATAAAAACAAGTTCAGACATGCCTGAAGAATGCGGTCTGAAAAACATGTGCAGGGACCAGGGGATGGAGCTGTGCCTGGAGAGTGTTGTGGAGGAAAAGCGGGAACATAGTGAAATGCAGATACCTACTCTGACATGTGGTGGTTTTCTTTTTTTTGCTTTTCTTTCACCTCCCTGAATAGTTGTAGTGGTGATGTGTATTCACTGCTTCACACTGTCGTTTGCAAGGTGCAGGATTCTTGCTGTTTGTATCCTGTTAGCTTCACCAAACAGAATTTTAAAGGGATTATGGCAAAACATAAAACATAGTAATTGTTGGCATTCCTATTCCTAACGTGAGATGTAATGGAAACTTCAGAAAAAAACAGATGCAAAAGATAAATATGCTATAAATTCTTTGTGCTTGCATTTTCGTTTTTCAAAAATTTGGAGTATTCCATGTAGTATTTGGACTTAGGCTGTACTCACCAGAGGATGTCATATTACACCTCATGTGAAATATAAGCCCTGTGTAAACATCAGAGCATCATAGTTTTTTTCCTTGTATTTAAACAATCCTTCATTTTTTCTCTAACTGTACATACTTCACAGTATTTCAGTATTTCAGACAATAACAATAGATAGATAAATCCATATGTGATTGAAATAAGAACTTGGAAATCAAATCTGCCAATAACATTTTTCTTTATTGCTGGTTTTGATTGTATCTCACAATAACACGTGTTAGACATCACTGCGTTAAAAATAGTTAAGATATGATTTGCCCTCAGTTATGAGTAGGATTTAATGGTAATCTTGGAGGAGAATGTAATACTGGCATTTGACTGCGATCCATTGCATATTTGGGAGGGTAGGAGCGAGTTTGATCCACCAGTGCTGGAGCTGGAGCATCAAAATGGACTGAGATGAAGCTGTGCTTCCATAGCAGGTACTTGCTGGCAGTGGGAGTTCTCAGTAGTGGGGAATCTATTTTTATGGTTGCTCTTACGATAGTTTCATGCTTCGTAAATGCTTTGCTGTTCACTATTTTATATTACAGTGTGTGTGTACCAAGCTCATGCTGGCTGGTAGGATTCTGGCTAATCATTCCTATTTTAAAAGTATGAAGAGAAGATGGCTGGACTAGAGCCTTGAGAAACAAAGTCTCTGAGGGCTGAGAAAGTATTATTTTGGTGCTTTATGCAATTCTTATCTTTATTTAACATTAATGAATTATTATTGCAGAGTCCCTTGTGCTTCGTGGTCTTTATTCTTTCAGCACCCTCTTCAGTAGGAATTTGTGGTTATTTTCCTTTTAAAGATAGGGAGTTAACATTGTGAGGTATTTGGGGTGTGCCTACTTCACATGTTGCAGTTCCAACTAACCTGAAGTAGGTTATGTTGTAGAAACACCATTAGCATGGTTGTCTTGGCTATTTTCATCTCCTCTTGCAGTTACATTGCTTATAAACTCCTGAAATGTCTGTTTGAGCTACTTTCAGTGTTCATTTATGGCTCTGTGTTGTGGAGTCTATGGTGAAAGTAAGTGATTTGCCTCTGGTCATACAGTGGGTGGTATTCAAATCAGCATTAAGACATGATTAATTTAGATGTCCATACTCATGTTATAATTACTGGAGCCTAGAGAGTGGCTCAACAGATTTTGTGCTTGGTGTCTGTTTCAGGGCAAGCTGAATCATACCCTGGGCTCCCTGGACTACTGAGTAGGTCTCTGTTGAGTATCCTGGGAGTTCAAGCATGTCGGGCTCCAACTGGGTCCATCCCACAATGCCTGCAACAGAGGAAGAAAACTTTCAGGCCTTGGTTCAGTGTTGTAGTTACTGGATCCTCCTTTCTCCATCAGTCACCTGAGAACTGCCAGGGTGCAGGAAGTCATAATGGCAAACGAGGGGGCATGCTTATTTGAAAATTATGTGTATGCTTGTGTAAGAAATAGAGTATGTCTGCATTTAGGGTTGCTGGAATACTACTAATCAGTAAGCATCTGATGTATAAAAGAGTTGTTGGATGTAATCTGTGCAATCCGTACATGGGAGAGCTGTAATTGCATCTGATGAAAAATTTGGTACCTTTTAACACAGAGTGCTTAAAATACTGCATGTGAGAGTGATAACAAATGCAAGTGTGATAACAACTTACTACTTCTGTCTTTTCTACTTTGTCTAGCTCCAGTACAGTGTCTTTAATTGGTGGATTACCTTGTAAAGCTACGTAGAAAGATGAGCAGCACATGTTGCTGCATGAAAAGGCAGCATATAACAATGGTAACTGGGTTGGGGTAGCCAATAATTTTAAGATCTTTGTGGTATGATTAGAAACACTTGGAACAGCCTTCTGGGGCTACTGTGGATTCTTTTTATAGCAGAAACCCTCCTGTGTTGTGGTGGTAGGCATGATGGGAAACCAGTTGGAAAATTATGTTTTCCATTGATGTTGCTGGAACCGAACCTTTGGTGAAGGTAGCTAGCCTTGAATATTTTGGAAAGCTGTTTACTATATTGTCATATTAGACCACAACACTTTGGCTAGGTTCCAAACTAGTGAGCATCTTTGGTATATCAAATTGTCACTTGAAAGTGGGATGTGGCTATAGTACCACTAGCAATACTGGGTGTCAGCTTTTAGTGTAGCGAGATTAGTACTGGCTTCTTGGGGTGGTGTATTTGGAGAGGAATTCCAGCTCCTGGTAGAGTCAGTCCCGTGCTGGGCATGCCTGGAGACTTCAGTTGAGCTGTCATTCACAAAGTATTCATTTCCCAGATTGTCAGCCTGTGTGTACTTATACAGGTTTCGCTCAAATTAACATGGCTCCGTTGCTGCAGAATAATGAATGGACTGTGTGGTTTCAAACTCATGTGTAATTGAGCTTAATGCATGTAGTTTTATTGTCCAGTATCATCCTCAATTTTCCAAGGATTAAAAGTGTGTTGAAATGATAGTTGGAAACTTAGTTAATTATCTCTTGTGGCTTTATTGAAATATGTTTTGCTCCTCAGTATTCCTCCCTGTCATTGAGTGTTTTCAAAAATCTGTTAACTTTTGAAAACTAAGTTTTCTATCAATCCTTAACTATCTTCATTCTGCCTGCAGCATCCTCCTAACCAGCTTTGTTAGTCATATATGCAAGGGCCCTCCCTAGAGATGTTTCTGGCACCTAGGAATCATGTGCTTCCTGGAAGCTGCACCAATAAAGTTGCATTCTGTAACAGAACTTGGAAAAAAAAAATCCAAACCAAACAAACCCAGTTTAGTTGAAATGTTGTGAGAAAGAAGCAAATGGTCATCAATCAAATTGTCTGGCTTCCCTGCAAATATCTGATGGTACTTTGCTCCGCCTGAAAAGTATCAGGGAGACTTGTTCAGAGTTTCAGCAGGGGGTCAGGAATATCTTTTCATTACCCTGCTAAGAGGGTGTATGCTGCTCATGCTTTTCAGAATCACAAAACCCCACTGTTTGAAGCTGTCAGATGGAGTGACTGAGATGAGGAGGGCAGGAAAGAGCCCTATACCTTACTCTGCTTTACATCTAGGAGGAAGGTGGGGCTCCTGGTCAGGTTGGTGGTATTTTGGACTTGTGTATGATTCAGAGCCCTCAATCACCCACCGTTGATGTTAGATGCTTTTGACTTTCTTAGAGTTGGGGTGTTGCACTTGAACTCTGATGAGGTCTTTGCTATTTCAGGGAGTAGCATCATCACTCCACAAGGCTGTGAGACGGTATGGAATAATGAAAGTGTCAGGCAGCTAATTGTTTGAAGCAATTGCTTTAGATGTTTAAAGCAATTATAAAAATACAGGGAAGCTGAGAGATTTGATGATTGATTGCTCAGTTGATAAACCTTGAGTTTTGACATAATCTGTTCAAAGAAAGCCAAGGTGCTTCAGCGATATGCTTTAAAATACCTATTTTATTGGGTGCCTCAGGGCAGGTCTCTCCTGTCACTGGGATGTTATCAGCAAGTTTTGCTGCTGTAAAGTTGTTTGGTTTCGTTGTTTTTTTTCTTTCTCTTTCCTAGCTAGGTGTGCTAACCTTATCAGTCTCTTTTCCCCTCCTCTCTGCTGCTGCCTTTATTGCTTCAAATACGTGCTGGCTGCTTTACCTCTCAGAGATCTTGTCCTAACTTTGCTCTGCACATCGTCCCTCTCCTGTTGTTGAGAACCCAATGGCTGCTGTACCTGAACACTTCTAAGCTTTCTGGTCCTTTTTACATTGCTGCAAAGCTCTCCTCAAAGCTGTCAGCTGTGGTGGCATCAACCTTTCCAGCCCTTTGCAGGTGAACAGCGATGGCTAGTACAGTAAAATTGCCACCTGTACAATGGGGTGGGGTATCATTCTTCATCATTCCTCATTTGCCCAGGGAAGCTGTGGCTGCCCCATCCTTGGAAGTATTCAAGGCCAGACTGGATTGGCTTTGAGCAACCTGGTCTGGTGGGAGGTGCCCCTGCCCATGGCACGGGGTTTGGAACTGGATGATCTTTAAGGTTCCTTCCAACTCTAACCATTCTGTGATCTTATGTTCCTTTCCCTGTTTCAAGCTCCTTTTGGACAGGAGGGTTAGGATATTTGCTCTCTAGTCTTGAGGCTTCTTGTGTGTCCTGGACCATGGAAGGGATGTGATATATATATACTGCTAGTAGTAACTTTTAAGAAGCTAGAATTCCTGATAGAAATGTGTGTGGGGATGTTTAACATGAAGCAACGTATGCATCCAAGTAATGACAGTGTCTCCTAGGAGAATCCAGTAGTGACTCCTGGGGACCTGTCCATGAGATGGAATGAAGTATGCACTGTCAGCGTTTTTCTGTTAATGTCATTCAGCTTGCTATGATTATTAATGTGATTAGCCGGTGCTGATGGCAAGTGTGCCTGTACTTAAGCCTCCTTGGTGACCATGAGATTGTGAGGTGCTAGTCATAAATGTTTCATAACAGTGTAGGAGGCTGGCTATCTGGCAGCTCTATCTGCTGCAGCCTTACAGCAGGCTGCTCCCCGACTAGCTCACGGGTGGAACAGTAATCACAGCGTTCACAAGGGTGCATACAGGAGGGAGAGGCAGATGTGAGTAATGGACTTTGCTGCAATCAGCCAAAACAGTTCCACATGGTGGTGTGAGAAGGCAGCCAAACCCAATTACAGGGATCGCCCTATTTCATCTTGGGAGCCAAGAAGTAGGCAGGTTTGCAATGTTTCCACTGTGGGAACAGGCATCACAGTGTTAATTACCAGAGTTCAAGAAAAGGAGCTCTTGTGACTAATGAACTACTCCTTCAACCACAAAAACCTTGAAACTTTAAATGGCAAGCTGTTAATTGCGTGTTTGAGATAAAGGCCCTAGGGTGGGGGTTGTTGTGCCTTATTAACCACGTAAAGTTGCCAGGCACATGGGCTTTGTCGTGTGGAGTGTACTGTTACTGTTTTCAAAAATGAGATGGCTTTGAGCTTGACCTGTGGAAGGGTAGTATTTATTTTTTAGGGCCAGCGATGGCCTTTTGTCCTTGCTGGAAATGTGTTAACCTAGTCTCCCCATGGAAGGGGCCTAACCTATCCAAGTTGACAAGCCATGGAGGCAGCCACATTAGGATGTATGCTTCAAAAGGGGCAGTGCTTTTGTGTTGCCTGTAGTCAGTGTGAAATTACGGTGATAATATTGCAGGTGATTGAGTTCTGTACTCAAACTTGCTTCCATTTTATTCCTTTGGGAGAGTATTTATCCATGCTGTTATAAAGAAGTTGTTAGCAATAGTAAATCAGATGGGCAGAGGCTTGGAGATGAGGTGTATGGAGTAATGGAAGTTCAGCTCTGCATAAAATGGGCTGAAGTTTTTATTTTTGTCTTTGAGTTTTTTGGATTGTGTTTTTGGGGTTTTTTTTGTGGGTTTTTTTTTTTTTTTTTTTTTTTTTTTTTTTTTTTTAAGTTGGGTTGCCAGTTTGCCAGGGAGTTTTGCTATGCAGTTGTCTCTAAAGGCTCCCCTTTCTGGAGGATTGTTTTGGCGTGGACATGGAGAGTGTGGCTGGGTGTGTGTCTGTCCTGTCCCCTCTGGCCCAAAGCTCCCCAGGCCTGGCCACTTTTCCCTCTAGGAAGATGGTGTCAGTCAGCTCCAGTCTGCAAGTAAATGCATGGTTTTTGTTTCATTCCAACATCTTTCACCAGGATTAGTGTGTGTGAAAGAGAGGGGGAAGCCATAGTTGAATATTAGTGTTTGTAGACCAAGAGGTTGATGACTGTTTTATATCTAATAGGAAAAAAAGCCCCCAACATGTTGGAGGTAAAAGAAATATCTGACTTCTTTCATGTGAAGGGGATGAGAGAGTAACTCAGAGACTTTTATTATATGACCGTAATGCTCTTCTGTAGATTGTTTTCTTTTGAGATACTGCTAATTCTGTCAATTTGAAATAAACATTAAGACAGGAAAATAACGTAAAAAAATTGTGTGCTTGCTGTAGGTGTGACTCTTTCAAGGTTAGTTAAATGGTTTCTGCTGAGTGAATTTCTCAAATAGAAATTTTCAATAGTAGTTCTTCCTCATCTTTCCTCTTGTGGCTGTATTTTCCTTTATTCCTGGTGTTTCCCTGTTACATAGTTTTCTTTGCCAGGTGGTATTTTGTCATACTGGTCTTACTTGGGTAAGAACAACATAACTGTATCCTAACTCCTGTTTTATAACAATTTTGGAGGGTTTTGGACTCTTTTCCTCGGTGAAGGAGATGCTTATAGAAGTGACAAAGAGCAGAACATGTTCTGATGAATTCCATTAGTTCTTGGGTGGGGAGCCCTTCTTTTCAAGCTGATGGTAAGCAGAAGACAGGAGTGCCTGATAGTCTCTGCAGCGATAGTTTGGAAGTAAGCTGGTGCTACTCAGCTTTCTGCTTATGGATCTCCAAGTACTTGTGGAGGGAGCACTGCTGGAGTTGGTGGGTTTTCTGGAAGTTTTGGTAGAGAGACATGGGGATGATGCCATCCTCTTGAGGGTTATGAAGCCAAGTCTCCATAAAGAGAGAGTATTTGTGTGAGATGCTGTTTCAATAAATTCTAAAACCCACCAAACCTTTAATTTAAAAATGAAACCTTCTCTCCTTCTCCTACTTCCTCATCCCTTACCTTCCCCCCACTGTTCCCCACCTTTAATGATTAACTTGGGTGTAAATAAGGTCACTACAGAGCCTGTAAGTGAAAAACAAAGATGAACAGGTATCAAACAGGCTTCCATGAAGCATGGTCTTAAAAGTCTGTCACCGTGTAGGTAACAAATAGGAGTACTCTCAGGGGCTGGTTGCATGTTCTCTCACCCCTTACAAAGTAGAACACCAAAGTAGGATTTCTGAATGCACATTTTCAAATACATCCTTGGGGCAGAGTGAGTAATTCCTTGTGACTTCAAAGTTAAAAAATTTGATCACTAGCTGGACATTGCTACATAGTACTAACCACGCAGCAGACCAACTTGCAGAAGTCCAAGCTCTGCTAATAAGCTCTAGCTTGAAGAAGGTATTTGTTCTCTTTAAGTAGCTTGGAAATAAGGCTCTGTGATACTTGAGATAAAGTATGTATCCAGGAGAGAGGCTGCTCAGGCAGCTTTAAGTTGGTCAAAACAAACGACTAACTGTATATGAATAGAACTTATATGCCTGGATCAAATATATTATCTTCTTATTAGTGGGCAAGCTATTGCTTCTAAGTTTCTAGGCCTTTCAGTTTTATACAGTCTTTATACCCATCAGAGGGCACTTTTACAAAAATTTTGCAACTTTTATAGATGGGGAAAAGGGGAGGGGGAGAGGAAAAAAGAAATGCAATTTTTAAAAAAGGATTTTAGAAGCTTTTTACGAGTTTTGAGTTAATGGCTGTAGTAAGTCCATTCTGTTATTAATGTGATTCTAACTTTCTTAAAAGATCAGGAGAAGAGAGTACATGGTATTTCAGTTTTGCACTGGAAAGTTTTGTTGAAGACAAGATAAATATTTGTTAGAATAGTGCCTAGGATTCTTCCAAGTCTGTATTTCAAGGACCACCAAAGCTTTGAGAAATTTACAGTGCTCATGAAATAGAACTCAGTGGCTCCTTCTACTCCATTCTTCTGTTAAAATATAATGTTAGTCATGGAGCTACATAAGGCACTGTTTCATGTGAAACCTTTACTACATTTAACTATTTCTACTCTGTACTGATTTGCAAATAACACTGAAGTTTTGTAACAGCTGGTAGTGGACAGCATAAAACTTCTGAGCACCACCAGCATGCTTGATTTTTATTTTTATTTTAAACTCAATGCTATTTGAAAGGTAGAGGAGCAGTAAGTAGAAAAAAACAAGGAATGAATGTCTGGGTGACATTAGAAGTAGAAATTGAGAAAATGAGCATATTGGATTTAAAAAAACAGGTGCAAAAATGATGGCACTCACTGTTTTTTAGAGCGTTATTTTCATCCTTTTGTGTCTAGCCAGTTTTTCACCTATTTCAGAGACTTCTGGATCAGGTTCATTCATTCCAATTAACTACTGTATTAACAATAAGTGTCCTCTTCCCTCCCCTGCTCTTGTGGTTCCTCTGAAGTCTTAATAACCTGGGCTAGGGACATCATATGGAAGAGTTTTGTCTGCATGATTTTATTGTTAATAGGTATCTCATGTTGTTAGTGTCCAACTAAATAGCGATATCCTTGTGATTATGGACTTGGGGAAGCTAAAGAAAGGTCTACATTTGGGAAACTGCCGTATGCTCCGAATCATCAACGTAAGTGTACAAGAAGTATCTGATGAGGGGTTTATTTTGTAAAAAGAGCGACCAAGAAGAGTAAGGAAGAGCAACAGGGTTTGCTGGAAGCTGGAACACAAAGCCGGTGTAGTGATGCAAAAGTTAATAGGTGACGTTTCGATCGCTGCTCTTAATACAGCAGCAGAACCGTAGGTTATTTTTGGTGCTTCAAGTAATGTTACAGGTTCAGGATCAGGGCCCCATTGTAAAAGATTGCATGTCATCTCCTGCATACACACACGTACACACGTAGTCTGCTCCCTAAGGACTAAATTGTGTCAGACGTTAAGAATGCAAACCATTATGGGATTTTCATCCCTTCATGCATCTGTTTTGCAAATACAGAACTCAAAGCCTTAAGGGGAGATTGTCCACTTTTAATACTCGCTTAGAAGTCAAGCTGTAAAATGGGTAGTTTAGCACTCTCACAAATGTCAACTTTTTAGCCTTATTTAAAATCCAAGTCAGAGAATCCTCCCCCTTGGTTACTGTACAGCTGTAGGTGCGGCTGTAGTGAAATTTGATATAACTGAAATTGAAGTATTTGGGATAAGGTTAAAATATGTCCCTTAGAAGGTGGGTCAGCCACTGAGTTAACAGGCATTTTCTTCATGGATGGCTTGTCAGTTTTTAGAAGGTATCTGCCTGATTTTGCCTCTTACAAGGGTTGCCTTTCTTTACCAGCTTGTGTCTTTTCAGCTATTGAATTTGTGTAACTGAGACAAGCACAGGTATGGAGATACATTTTTTTAAAAATCAATTATTGATTAATTTGTTTTATGTGAAAGTCAACCTTCATGTGGGGAAAAGGTTAATATACAAAGGAAAAGACATTTTGCTAAAACAAGCATTGAAAGTAACCTTATTTTTTTTTAAAAGGATAGTGGCATAGAAAAAACAGTATGAGGAAAAAGTGACTATATATAAGAAATCAGTGATGCCATGTACACAGAGAGAATTGTTAAATGCATGAGAATAATGAACTGAGGAAGTATTGCTTTGAAGTGTCAGTAGGTAAAAGATAATGTAGGTGGAAATATAGGGGGCTGTATTTTACCAAGGTTAAATCTTTGTGAAGCAGAAACATTTCCTCATTCAGATACCTTTGAATTTTTGACACCTTAAAGTTTCAGCTTGTGATGGTGCTGATGTAAACTGTGTGTTATTCTGAATGCATTAACATTATAATTGAAATTACAAGACTTTATAAGGGGAATGGCTCATTAAGTTGTCTAGGAGTGCTCCTGTGCCTGGTGCTGTTGTGAAAATTACTTTTAAATTTGCTTGTGAATTCCTTTATAGTAAAAATAAAACTAGGTGAGCTTGAAAAGTATGGTGATGGGGAGCTGCCTTTTGGTAAATGTTACTTCACTTCATGTGTCTGCTTACGGGAAAACTAGAGCAAGGACATGAGGGATGGAGTGAAACCTGCCAAAGGACCTACCCCTTGCTAAAAAGCTAAATGTTGCTTCACTTCCAACAATGTTATACAAAATGATTGATAGTAATAACACCTGGGTTCCAGAAGACCAGTCTGACCAGTAGCCTGGGACACTGATGTGACACAGCATAGCCAGTTTTGAGCATCTGGGTAGGAAATGCACTTGGTGCATCTTGAATATTTTGTATCTGGGTATATGATGAGAGCAGTGTCATGCAGGAGGGACTTTGTTGTTGTTAAGTTCTGACAGTGCAGATGGACCTATGTCCCACCTTCTCTGCAATTTCCATTTTCCATGCACATACTTAGAGGAGCAAATAGGGTTGTCAGCTATACCAAATGTGCTTGCTGTGCCACCCTCCATCCCACACCACACCCTGTTCCTCACTGTCCTCTATGTTTTGTGGCATTCACTGCCTCTTGTCCAGCATGCCATCCTTGAAATACCTTCTTCTATTAATAAACNCTCCATGATGCCGAATGCTCTCCTGCGACATGTCTCTGATTTTTTTCCTATAGGGTACCTACACAGTGTACTTCTCCAAACCTGTGCCTTGCAGGGTGTCATTTGCTGCCAGGCTGTGCACTGGTGTCTCAGGGCTGGTATTTGTTGGTCCACAAAACTGTGCTTGTCCAGCCTGCTACTTGCAGCTTTTTTCTGGTGTGCTCCCGTGCCTCCCAGAAGATGTTCAGACACAGTGAGAGCACCCAGTGGGGCTCCTCTTCACCTGTAGTTTTGCTGTCACCACTTTTGCTGTGGATAGGATCAGGAAAGCTTTCTGGTAAGGGAGTAGTGCTATGGTGCAGGTGAGAAAGAAGGGAATGAGGGATGTTGGAGAGAGGTGTGGGATGGATGATGGGAAGAATGAAACTAGAGGGGTGGTCTTCAGACTTACAACAAGATTTACAGAGTGTCTTAATTCCGTCATTTCCACAGTTTCCAGAGATTTTGCCTCTGGGCACTTAAATGATTCCATATTCCTGCTATGGATTAAGCTACAGTATGTTTTTCACTAGAACAATAAAATGAAATTAAATTGTTTCCATTACAAAAAATCTGATTCCCATAATCTTGTGGCTGACTTCACAGCTAGTGTTGAGACTATTTTAGGCTCATGCTGCTGTACTTTTGTAAGTGAAATCATAAAGATGTTTAAAGGCTTATTTTGAGTAAAAGTTCTGTAAAAAGCATGTGTTAGAATAGTGGTATAAAAAAAGAAAACCACCCAACAAATTCAGTGTGGTTGTGTGAGTTGGAAATTCTGGGAAATGTATTTCTCTGTGGTTGTATTGATTTAGGGAAAACATCTGTATCGGGTAGCAGCAGAAATAGGAGTTCTTTCAGGCTTCTCTTAGGAGCTGTAATGGGTGTGAGGAAACACACCTCTCTGTAAGTGGGGTCTGCAGCCAGTCCAGTGCTGGGGGGAGGGTGTCTCATGAGGTACAAGTCAGGTCTCTGACAGGTAAGCTCTGCTGGATGTAGTTGTGCCGCTTTCTGCTGTTTATCCACCACCCCCCTGCAACTGTCTGCCCTCATCCTCTGCTGTGAAATCACAGCAAAGATGGCAGACCTGCCTGTGTCCTCTTACATCTTTTCCCAATTTACAGCCCATTGTACTAGCTGAAGCTGTTACTGGTGTTGAGCTTATAAAGGTCCTATTACAGTGGTTGAGGCACAGGCATCCATGCAGCTTGCCTACGCATGCCAAGGTGTTGGTGTTCTGTGGCTGCAATAAATCCGTCTCTGGTGGTGGTCGGGGGGAGCTTTAACTCGGTTTTGGATAAAAGTGAGTTGGCAGTAACCAACTGTGCCTTCTGGGACAATGAAGTGAAAGTTCTGAGGTCATGTTGTCTTCCTATGTGTGGCTTCCTTACTGACGGAGTGAATCGAGGTGTTGGGCCAGCCTGAAGATGAAATGGCAGCTGGCCTCCTATCCCAGTTCTTGTTGCCACCTAGCTGAGGAAGAGACAAATGCTGTGGTGTGCCAACGGGTGGTGTGTTTCTGAGGTTGTCATCTCATGCTCTGTACAGGAGAGGACATGTGGTGAAGCGTGTTGATTCCCTACAAAGCCCAGCACTGTATGAAGAGAGGGACAAAGGTCTTGTCTGTAGATTCTTCTCAACTTCAGCTTTCAGTGGCTGGATACTATTCTGCTTTAATTCCTGCTAAACCCCTACTGTGCATAGGCAAAGCTGTTACTTGCATCAAAGGAATGAACAATTAACTTCCCAATGAGAAAGCAAACTGGACCTACCTTGACTATAGAAGTTGCAAATTCCTGTTTGAGTATGATTTAAAACGTATTGGCCAGCACACCCTAAAGCATACTTAGTATGAAGAAAAGCCTTGGTGGGGTGAGAAAAAAGGAATACTGGAATCATCTGGGTTTCTAAACTTTTTACTTTTACTGCTTGCTTTTATTTCCTGCTGGAGAAAGACTTAATGGTTCTTTGAGCCCATGTGCTTTAGGAAACAACTTCTGAGCATCCAAGAGGAGCGAGTTTTTTTCAAGCTTAGGGTGTAACAGAGTCCCCACACTTAAACTTTGAAAGTTTCATTGTCAGAGTTTTGACACAGTATGTGGCGATGATGCTTTATGTCAGTAATAGCCTGTAGCACACATTAATTTATTCTGATGTATGTGGAACAGTTCTACACTCATTGCTCGAGTGGAATTAATGAAGCTACTCCATGCTGGTGTAATGAAGTAACTAACTGCTGTTGATGCCCTCTTTAAGCAACACCTTTTGATTAGTCACAGACATCAGTTGCAAACAACAACAACAAAAAAAGAGTTTTCTAGGCTGTAGGATGGATCTGGTAGTGATATTAGACCTTTTAAATCCTGTTGCATGTTATCTCTCACCACAATAATTTAGTTGTCTTTCTTGCCTCTCCCCTAATGTATACATTTTATAGTCATATCGAGTGATAGTTCTTACCATGGTAAAAGAACACCGTATTTGCTGACACTGTCAGTCATGTCTTCACCAGCAAAATGATTTTGTTAGGTTGTGTCAAACGCTACAATATGTTCACTGGGTGTGATGGCTGTCAAAAGAGTTAGAATTAGATCAAGAGCAATCTCTTTAGTAACAATTAAATGTGAATTTTTCTGCCATTGCAGTACTCTACTACAGTGTGCAGTGCCAAACTGTGGGTTTAAAATAATTTTTCTGGGGGTGATATGCTGATTGCTAGATAAGATGTAAAAACTTAGGGTGAAAAAGAATAACAAGATCTGGGTCATGCTTGCTGGATGTGCTTCTGTGTCAATGGATAGCCATTCTAAATGCATTTAATTACAGTTGTTTTAAATACAACCAACAGGTAAATAGGCACAACATTGCACATATTAGGCAAAGAGATTTGTTTGTTTGGGATTTGTAGTAGTTCTTGGGTGTTACTTGAGCAATAAATGTTGATTAAATAAAAGTGCCTCGTTACAGCTGCAATATACTGCCATTTTATTTGGTCTGTGTTGCCTTGCTCATGCTGGAGTATACCCAGGGGATGAGTGCAAGTTGCATCTTGCCACAAGTAGGATATTGTTTTTACTGTGAAGTCAGGGAGGATGTTGTCAGCAGTGTCCCTGAAGACATCTTGCGGTATTGGCTAGGAAGCTATTTGGGCTTGCCTGTCCAGGGCAGGTGTGCTCTCTATTTTAATGTGTTTTGCATGCATTTGCTGAATGTTGGCTTTCATCACATGTTTTGTTGAAATTTAGAGCACCAGGGCTAGCAGAGAACATATGGATATGATCTGCTTCCATCTCATTTATTTAGTTTGCCAAACAAAATCTGTTAAAGCACGGAAAGATTGCTTTCGCCAAGCGTAGCTGGTCAGTCAGTGATGTAGTTGATTCTTAAAAGAGAAAACCAAAGCAGGAGTATTGTATTGTGTGAAGCTACTTCATCATGTGGAACTTAATCCTTGATGCAGACAGAGAATGTACACCAAAGTTAGCAGGAAAAAATGATGTACATCAGTTTTCTTCTTTGTTTTATCTTTCTCTGGTCAGCAGTCCTGTTCTAATGATATAGCTGGGATTAGCAAAGAGTTACAGCTGGAATGCCAGCAACATGACACTGTGCTGCCAGGTGACTGAGGTGTTGAATGTGAGCTCTTGTTTGTGTTTCCTATTTTTTACTTTGTGGAAACCCATTTTGCCAAGATGAGTATTTGGGGTGGTGCTGTGGAGTGAGTCTGCCTGGGGCTGAGTGGTAAGACCTGAACCTGAACAAGAATATCTTCCATTCTTGGAAGGGGAAGCCCTTTTCTTCCAGGTGAGTCAAAATTTCAGCCTTAGAAGGTAAATGGTGCTTAATGGTGTGATATTCAGAGATGGAGCCAGTCGTGTTCTCAGGGAAGTGGGTGACATTGGCAAGTGTGGTGGCAAAGCCCCACTAGGTTATGGCCTAGTACATGCAGCAGAGGCCCACAGCTGTGCACAGATGTTTAGTCCAGCTCTGCTGCTGAAAAGCATGATTGCATGTGTATTCTGGCCCACCTGCCTTCAAATCGGTGGGAGTGTAATAAAATAGGGTGGGTTTTTTTTCCCCTGCCCCTGGTATAGTCTGCCTTTTTTATGCCTAGAGTCAAATTGAAAAAGGCTTTAATTTCTGTCTCTCTGTGGTTGTTCCATAGTGATCTATTTTTCAGTGTAGTAAAGTGTGATTGGCCTGTGTCTTCATGCTTGTGTCTCTTTTTTTTTTTTTTTTTATAAAGAGAGATTTATTTCTTGTTAAACCTGTATTTCATTATGCCGTGTCCTGATTCCTTCCCTCTTTTTTCTTTCTTTCTTTTTTTCCTTTAAGAAACATGGCTTGGTAGCGCAACTCACTTTTCAATTTCTATAGCATTACATTTTAATTTTGCCTTTAATGTGAAGTCTTAAATTAATGTCATAAGAAACCCCCTATGGAAAATAGTAGAAATAGATTTCTTTTCCCCCACCCCAATTTTGTCTTGAGCTTCCTGGAAAAGAGCTATTAGAAAGGAAGACAACTCAACTTTGAGTTTTTGCTGAAATGCTTCTGGAATTAAGCAGTATTAACTTTTGATGTATTATAGAAGTGCTTTTATCTCAGTTTATTGCATGCCACTATTCACTCAATACATTTTTTGCAGTCCTGATGCAAGTTCCCTCATTGTCAACTGCAGCTACAATTTCTAAATAAATTCACTCTTGCAATTTCCCACGGGCTGTTAGTATCTCAGGCTGGATTACAACCTGTAAGAGCAGATGTGTGATTCATCATGATCTATTTCCTAGTATTACTGGGGTCTGGTTTGGCTTTTTGTTTTTTTTTTTCTCCTTTATGTTTGTTTTGCCCCTTTTAAGCATTCTTTAAAAACTTTGGTTGTATCTTTGGCTGAAATTGATGTCACAATTCAGTGTTAGTGTTTAGCTTCTCCCTGCCTCCCCCCACCCCGTTTTTTCCACTCTGTGTAGACTTTTTGCATTTTAAGGAAATCTCTTGTTGCTATTACAATAAATACTAACACAAATAGAAGCTTTCATTAGCAAGGAGTTCACGATTTTCTTATGTCTTAGCATAAAAGTAATTAAAAGGAAGCTACCATCTACATTTTGGTACTGTGTGTGGCACAGCTGTGGAAGTCCTGTGTCCTATGCAGTCCAGCTCAGTGTCCCATCCTGAATGTTTGCCAAAAAAACGTACGTTAAGAAGGGTTGTAGGAAATATAACATGCTGTCTGTCTCCTTCTGTAGGCTTCCTCAAGCCTTCAACTGTTTCTGTTTGAGTCTTTCAGAGTCAGGTGTGACTTCAGTGTCATCTTCTTTCATGAACCTGTTCACCTTCCCCTGAACCCGTGTGGATGTTGATCACTCATTGCATGCTGCTGTGTTAAGAATAAGTCTTATTTCTTGTTTGGACCTGTTACGTGCTGGATTCATTGGCTGTACCCAATTCCTGTATTGGAAGAGACAATGTATAATCAGTGCTCTGTGTGTGTGGAATTTTTTTTTTTTTGTTGTTGTTGTGCCATTTCTGGCTTTATAAGCCTTTATTCCTTTATTGTGTCCTTCTCCTCCCTGCAATCTTTTCTTCTCTAAAAAATGCACTCTTTCTTACCCAATGTCTGTTTAGTTTCCTGAAAATATTTTGCGAGGGAGATAGAAGTGCTGGTTTTCTGGCTTCTGTAGAGAGAGGTCTTGCTCTCAAGAACTACAGCAGGTTTGCAAGGGTTCAGCATGTGTGTGGGGGAAAAAAAAAAGAGCTATTTTGACTCTCGTACTTCTTGATTTACCCTGTGAAGTGTTGAAGCTTATTGTTGTCCTCAAATTTACAGGCCTGGAGCATGATAATGGGGACTGCTGGAATGATCTCAATCAGTGGCTTTGTAGGGAGGACTGGTAAAAAGCGTAGCACAGTGGAAGGCCTGTTAATCTGAGATTGCATCTGTGTGGAGCGACTAAAGGTTAAATACAGCCTCCATAGCCTTTCTGGTCAGGATGGTTCACAACCCAAATTTACCCACTGGTTCTTTTATTACAAAGCAAAGCTTTCAGTTTTGCATTAAAAAGAAGCTAAGGGATATGTGGATGGATTTGAATGGAATGAATGGGTTTATTTTGAGGTAGTGTGAACGCATGTGTATGTAGTCTGTTTTTCCAGGCTAAATATATTATTTGGGAATGCTGAAAATAAGAACATGTTGCAAAAGGCTTTCTGTGCAGCTGTCAGTCAGAGGGGCCAGCAAAGCACTCATTATCAAAGTTGAAGACTTTGCCCTTACCCTCTGTCCAAGGGAGCTGCCTTTTGCATTGCTGGCAGGCAAAGGCCAGCAATTTGTCTGGTTCCATCTTTTTATGAAGAAGAGGACAGACAAGAAACTTCTTCTGTACTGCCTGGCTGTTCTAGGCAATGCCTGTCCTCAGCAAAGCTAGACTTAATGCCTGGTGAGGCAACAGGCTGATTAGGATGCAGAAGATTAAACAGAAATGTGGAAGAGTTGCTTACAATTGACTAGATGAGAACTTATTTTATAAACAAGCTGGTTTATGCAGGAGACATTTTATGATGCTGATAGTAAGCAGCTCTTGCTCTTCAATTTTGGTTTGTCTGGGTTTTTTTGTTTGGTTGGTTTTTTGTTTGTTTAGAAAGTGTTTGGTACTTCAAATGGTGGCAGCATTATGAGGGATTGTGAAATTATTTGGATTAAAACATTGTACACTAGACAGTAATTCAAAGATATCTTGAAGGCTTTTATTTTTTCTTGGCAAACTAAGGCCTTTGAGTTCTGTTCTGGCCCCTGTAAGTGGCTCATACCAACTGATAACTAAACTTTTGTTTTGAAAACTTATGGAAAGATAAATATTAAAGTAATGATGATAGTGAAGAAATGTGGATACTAGAACGTCAGTTCTTACCTTTGCAAATTATTACTTAATTAAGTTTCCACTGACTCCTCTAGATTTATTTTTATGATCCTTGAATTCCTTTGTCAGTCATCCCTGGCTGTGTTCTCCTGTAGTATTGCAGGACAGTGGCATCTGTGATGTTACAGTAGAACAACCTTCCCACTGCATTCTATATGAAAGAAAACTATGTGTTTATTTTCTTTCTCCTTTAACTTTTAAATTAGTTCCTTTTCACCCTGTACCTGTCCTACTGAGCTGCTTCAGCTTTTCACAGCTGTCCTGCAGACCCTTTCTCCTTACTTTCGTTTGCCTTTTCAGGTGCTTGTTCATGCACTTCACTCATTAGTGCTTGTTTGCTGCCTTGATTCCCTCCTGCTTTTTCTTTTATTAATTTCTTCTATTCCTGGAAGTACCTACCTTCCTCCCTTCATTTCCTCTATCACAGTAAGAGTTATAAAATGGTGGGGAATATAACCGATAGTATAATTGCATGTATTGTGGGATACGTCAAAGATTCTCCTAGAACTGATGCTCTTTCAAAGCTTGGAGGATGGATTGAAGTTGGTGTGTGCAACACGTTTTTGGAGACTAAAAGCAGCAACTGAATAGACTCTGAAGGTGAGACCAAAATAAGAGTGACTTTCTTAGGTGTGAAGATCAGATTCTTACAACATTTGAATGTGTTTCTTAAGGTGATGAAGCAAAAAAGACTTCAGCAGCCTCACCTAGACAGGTATCTAAGGTGCAAGGAGCCCCTTGATGGGCAAAGGGTTGTAGTTGAACCTTGGTGCTGCCAAGTTGTTAGTCATCCGTCAGAGAAGAGGTGAATACGTGTTCATAATAGGGCTGGGTTTCCTTAAGACAGTGAGCAATGATCCCCATGGTGGTGCTATGTGAAGGAGGTCTTGTACTTAGGTGTTCTTCCTCTGTTCAAGTGGCTTGTGCTTCTCTCATTTCCTCGTGTGAGCTTTGGCATTTTATAGCTATCCCAAGAATCTGTTCAAGTTCCTGGACTAATGGAAAATGGCTCCTATCACCTTCTAGTTCCCCCTCCCCGTTTCTGTCCTTAGTTCCTTGCCCTGTCTATTTTCCCCTTGCTTCCCCTGACCGTGTTGGAGTATGGAGACAGAATGGTCTCGGAAAAGAAAAAAATGAGAAAGAGTGGGATGGTGAGAGGAAAAGTAGTCAGCTGGTTTTAGATCTGTGGCTGAAATACAATAGTTAACTGGTTTTATTGCTTTATGGTAAGTAAATTAGTTGGTAATTTGTAGCACAGAATTTGAGCATAAAACTCACTAAACTACTTAACGACTCTGCTTATAAAGCCCTAGTACTTTGGGAGTCAGGTATGTCATTGCTGAATGGCTGACATCTATCAACAGTAGAAATGTTAATTCTCTCTGAATAGTAAACTGATAGTTATGGCTTAGACCCAAGTCTTTCTCTTAGCCCCCTCACAGTTGTTTTTTCCCCCCTCAATTCTTATTCAAAATAACTTTCTTAAGCTTGGAAACAGACTGAGATTGGTATCAGTGCAGACCTGTAAGTGTAAGCCCTGTCCTAGTGTTTTTGCATGAATGCAAGGTATTGAATGTCTTCTGGGGTGCTTTGCGTGGTGGTGGAAGGTTATTTTAGACAGAAAAGTCTAGACTGTTCTTAGGATCTATTGCATATCTCTATACCTGCCAAAATTTGGGAGGGTGTTTTGTTTAAGTTACACAGCAATTCCTTAGAAGGGATTTTATGTATGAATAACATGAACTAGACTGGTCTTTCTCCCTCCCTCCCCAAAAATTTACTTCTGCTATTGGTGTAAAACTTGTGTAACATTCTGCAATTGCTGTTTTGATTTCCATCTTCCATCATTCTCTAACAGTTATGTAAGTAGTAAGGGCTTTACCTTTAGTGCATGGTTTTAATGTATATGCAAAGAATAATATAAAG
Source organism: Nycticryphes semicollaris (assembly GCA_013400055.1). Taxonomy (NCBI): domain Eukaryota; kingdom Metazoa; phylum Chordata; class Aves; order Charadriiformes; family Rostratulidae; genus Nycticryphes; species Nycticryphes semicollaris. The sequence goes on from VXBJ01004231.1 coordinate 638,641, forward strand.
ATTTCTCACGTGCAATTGAGACAAATGCACTTTAAACAACATATTTCGAGCGTAAAAATGAATAGATTAGACTTTAGGAGGGCTCTTGAGTGAGTAAAGAAGATAAATATAGATATCTTTTCCAATAGAGATAACAATTTTCTTGCTTGAACTGCTAATATTGCACTGTTGAAACTGTCCTGGCATTTAAGGAAAGCATTTTTCTGAGTAATATAGATCGCTTTTTATAGTTTTTAATTCATCGAAGTTTCCCCAAAATATCTGGACTTCGCTAACAGGCAATACCAAGTCTCTGAAGTTCACAGAGAAAATACATGGAAAGAACTGAGATGTTTGGAAGAAGGAAAAAATGAGCAGTTCATTTAGATTACCAGTGATGTTTGAATGCTGACCTTTTAAAATTGACTTAAATATTATTTAGTTTGTTTTATTGAACCGATTTATGAGTCCTTTTTTTCCTCCCTTCTCCTTTCCCTCTTGGAGAAATAGGAATTTTTGGTTTGCATATGATGTTTAAACATTTCCTTCATACGATGGAAAATTAAACAATAGGCTATAAATGTGGTTGCAAACTTAATTAAAATGTTTAAGATTTTTCCATATGTTTCCTAGTAAAAATAACAAGACTTAATGTTAGTAAGCTCATCTAAAACCATTAGTGAATGCTTGCCATGAGTGTGTGGGCCTGTCTTCACTTCCTGCTTTGCTTAGATTTGGACTCGTAATCTTAAATACATCTCTAGCTGAGTGGCCGTGCCTCGGTGTTGACTGTTTTGAATTAACATTTGCGTGATTCTCTAACATTTTATTTTATAAAATACAGTCTTACGGTGTGGTTATAGAAGTATTGTTTTTAAGGACTCTTATTTAAAAAATATTTTAAAGTAGCTGTTCAAGTTGTAACAGACCTTTGAGAACAGGCAAGCATGAGTTAAAAAAAAAAAAATAACACACCCCCAAAACTGAAAACCCAAACAGGGAAGCTGAAATCCATAGTTGTATTTCTTGGTGGGTGTATCTAAGTTTGTCAGTGTCATGTTGTAGTGTAGAAAGTCAACGCACAATAAGCATAGTATGCAAAAGCAACACTGTGTCCAAAAAACCTTAAAAAAGAAAATCTGCATTGCATACCGAATAAAGTGTTTTATTTTAGGTGTTTGTGTAATTTGTAATGGAAACTATGGGCTTACAATGGCAAATGATGGGAAACAGTGGTCTGCAAGACAGCATTAAAAATTTGGAATGCCAAATATGCACTGTATGTCAGTCTCAGTTGAGAATTTGTTTTGAAAAAATAAATTGTGAAACAATGAAGGCCAGATCTTTTTCTTGTTTTTCCTGGGAAAAGAGTTTGTATAGCCTAAGGGAGAATTTGGTGCCTGTGGGAAAGAGAACACTGGGCTCAATTTTCAAAATTTAATGCAGCCTTGCCAAGGCAGATGGGAAAGAATAAGAGTGCACCCCGAACAACTGTAGCCCTGGGAGGCTCTGCTCATGTTGCATGTGGGTTTTCCCATTCATAACTATGCTTAAAAATCAAGCTGTGCACACTAGAAGCTCTGCACGTGGAGGAATCGGGCTTGTTCAGCCAGATTTTGATGGCACTGCAATAATGAAACTTGCCCAAGTCATGTAAAAGGGTGACTGTTAAGTGCCAGGATGTCTGTCCGAGTGTTAAAAAGACAAAGTGATGTGTGATAACTGTGCCTTTGAGGGTCCATAATCAACAGATCTGCTGTGACCAGGCACTGCAAGGCAGCAGTGACTGCTTGTGCTGCTGTTACAGAATGAATATGTTTCATGTGACTCCTAGAAACCCCTGTGTGATGTGTCTTGAATGTTTTCTTGGCAGTAGGGTGTTCCAGGAGCATTTGTTTTCCAGGCTGCTACTGTGGCTCCATGAGTGGAACTGAGTGCTGGTCTTCTGGCTCCCGTTTCCTTGTAGTTCAGGATGCTGTTCGTGTTTCTCATCCACAACCTTCAACATCCTGTCCATCTCAACGGCTTCCTTTTGGGCTAGCGTAGGGGATAAACATCCTTTATACAGCTAAAAGTTCGTATTTTTTACAACTGAATGGTCAAACAGTGTAACTGTTGTGGATGCTACAAAGCGGTTGAGAAAAAAATTCAGATTACACACTTGACATCAGCTGTTTTTAGCGAATGTGATGTATTTCTATGAAACGGATTCAATTGGCTGTTCCTTTTGCTCTAGCTAATATGTTAAAGTAGGACAGGATATCAAGAGCACTGCATCATTTTTAAAATAACACAACCATCCAAGTGTTTTCCCCAGATTTTTGCTGCACACAGGATCTTCAAGAGCAGAGGAAATGAGCAGAATATACAAGAAAACAGGATTAACACATGAAGTTTAGTTAAATGCAACAAAATGAAAACCAGAAATCCTTTTTCTAATCACTGGGGAAAAGATACCGTAGAGAACAGGATCACAGAACCACAATTTAAAGTGAGGAATTGGGGGATATTGGAGACACAGCACAATCTATAAACTGTTTTAAAAACTCTTCATAGATACGCAAGTGAATTAGATTTTATCGGTGTATGCTGTTAATCCCTCGCAAGGGGAAGGAGTGGCTGATCCAGGGAGCCTCAGGGTCTCATAAATCAAGGGTATAATGAGACTTGAGCCAAACATCATTTTGATTGCTTTGCCTTTGATTGCTCTGTTTTCCTCTCATCATTCATTCAGCCCTCTTATATAAAAAAGTGGATGGGGAACGGTGGGTTTTTGGGCTTCTGTTTGTCTGCTTGTTTAACTAGACTTCAGATGAGATCTTTGTTCTTGCCTTGCCTTGTTGTAGTTATCTTTTTTCTTTTTTTTCTGTCAGTTGTTATCTTTTGGCTTTGTGCCTTTGGTTGGTCCTCAAGGGCCTGGGTTACACTGACAGTTGAGTCTGTGCATGCCCCCTGATAGCTTTGCTTGTGCAGACACCAACAGGACATTCTTACCTGCTTAGTTTGATCCACTGACTTAGGTGACCCAAAGGCCCACACAACCTGCATGCTCCCTTTCTGTGCCCCTGTGGTACGACTTTCTCACCGTGCCAGTTGCCTTCGTAATTCGGTGACACATATTGTATGAACTTGCCATTTGTGCCTTTTGCAAGGTTTGTGTGCTGTGATGTGGGTTTTCGTTTGGGTTTTCTTGGTGTGCTTTGTTTTAAAATTTTGTGGGAAAGGTAAAAAAAGACAGAAATCTCTAATCACATCCCCTTCTCCCTCTCTTTTGTGTTTCGGTAGGCCTGGATGATTGCCTGCAGCAGTATGTCCATAAATTTGAACGGGAGAAGATAAACGGTGAACAGCTGTTACAGATTTCTCACCAGGACCTTGAAGATTTGGGTATCTCACGGATTGGACACCAGGAACTGGTTCTAGAGGCTGTGGATCTCCTGTGTGCACTGGTTAGTTAAGTGGTGAACAGACACACAAAGAATTTCTTGAAGTGCTCTTTCGGGTGAATAACTAAGGCGAGTCTGACAAAAATGGACTACCTGTGTCTCTTGCTTTCTGTTACATATCACTGTAAAAGAAAAGAGTAAGAATTTCTTTTTCACAAGCTTTGCATTAATAGCTCTTTAACTTTTCCCTTTATAAGAGGCAATGACAATTCATTTCCTTGCAGTTCTAAAGAAAGAAGTTGTCTAAGTATTGTTGTTAGATCTTGTGGCTCCTGTTAGTGAACGAGAGTGATTTAAAATCGCTATTGAGTAGAGTGAATTTGTCATAGAAGATAAAAGATATACTGAAATGACAGCTGCTAATGGTTCCTTGCATCAGTTGAAATGGGTGAAGGGCAACTCTGTAGTCTACATATAAAGTGAAGAAAACGTTCTTGAAATGATAGGATGTTTTGCTAACTTGGTTACAGTCAAGTTCAGCTCTCATTGGTTTCTGAATTAAGCCGTTCCTCTGTCTTACTCCTGATACATGACTGCACAGATACTTTTAAAACAAACACACACTGGAAAGAATAAATAAATTTGGGGCTGTTTTGCTAATACAGGCCTTATTTAAAAGCCATAGTTTGGACATAGTCTTAAAGATGTGTTTGATGTAATGCAGTGAATGAGTGCCAGAGGTATGTATGATGACATCAGGGAGAAGGGTGGGAAAGGCTGCCTGATGATTCCTTGGCCAGCACTGACCCACCTTCCCTTCATTAGGCAAGACTTGCAGCACCGAGCATACTTTTCTTAAAATGGAGAGTCTTTATTGCTTGTGTGGTACGTGCTTTATTTGCCACAGAGAGGTGCTACAGGGATCATCGGTAGTCCATAACCGGGAACAAACTGGATAACCTGTAATGATTTAAGGGTATTTAATAAAATCACCTCATACAATCTGAAACTTTTCCTGAAGAGTTGCTGTTATGTTTGAAAAACTTTTTTATTTCCTCTGCGGTATTTGATCTATCAAAATTTTTTTAACATTTCACTTGAAAGTCTAAAAGAACATAATTAGCCTGAAACGCAGTTCATGTTGTGGGAAGGGATTATGAGTCAAGCAAGTGAAGGGGTCTGGTAGTTAGCAACTGCACTGCGTGCTGTATACGGTCCTGACTGAGGTAATGGATGTGGCAGCCCTCAAAGGCACTTTTGTCTTTTTACTTTTTAAAATATTAGAATAAAATGAACAAAGCTGGATGACTGCCAGAACCTAAAGCTGTGTTTTATCTCGTACAATTTCCTCCCAATTTCCTTTGTAGACAAAAGTTTTGACCTCAGACTCATTTCTGGAAATCCTTTATGAAATGCAGCTCAAGTTAATGCATTAGACAGAGTTTACATACTGCAGCTGAAATGTCCTTGGTACCTCTTAAGAGGTGGAGGAAGAATTGCTGTGTTTTAGGTATGCCCTTTGTCACCTTCTTGTTGCCCCTTGCCTTGAGTTCTTGGGATTGTCGTGTTTTTGTTCCTGATGGGGTGGTGGGTTTTAAGTGACAGCCAATTTTTCAGTTTGTGCACTCTTCTTTTTGTGTGAGAGGAATAACGGTTTCCCCTGTTCCACTCCTAATCTTTCTTTCAAAGTGGCTCTGTGTATCACTGTGATTTAGTGATGAGTTTTTGTGTGTGTGTGTATATATGGTGACACTTCCCTAACTTTTGGGGCCTTGAATGAAAAAGTAAAGGCATTATTCTTTGTGGAGTTTTTTTTTTTCTTTCTCTTTATTTTTTTCTTTTCCCCTCCCCAGTACGCATTGGCTGTGCCAGTTTGAGCTCAGGCTTTGAAGGCTGCTGTTCTTGGTGGTGGGTTGAGGGGGGGGAAGGGCTGAGAAGGGGTTTTGGCCACAGAGAGGTGCTACAGGAGCCTCCAGAAGTTCTCAAGAAGGATTTTGCTTTTTCTCTAGTTTTGCCTTGGCAGTTTTCCAGGAAACACTTGTGGCTCTACAGGCAGGGAAGCATCTGTCTTTGGAGCATCTTTCTCCTGCAGTATCTCTTTTTGAGCACTGACCATACAGACCTTTTTTATTTTTTTTATTTCCAGCCACAGTACATCAGTTGTAAATGTACAGTGTGAAGGTAGTCTTTTCCCTGAGAAAGGACACCAAATACAACTTTTTCCTTTTGTTTGTTTTTTTTGGCTTTGGGTTTTTGGGGTTTTTGTTTTGTTTGCTTTGTTTTTTCCTTTCTCTTTTTTTTTTTC
>VXBJ01004231.1:644324-718104 GCA_013400055.1 Nycticryphes semicollaris
TTTTTTTTTTTTTTTATTTTTCTAGTGATAGAGCCATCTGAAAATATGCCTGCAAGTTGTGGTGGTTGCTGGTGGCGGTAAGCGATGTCTAGAACCAGTATAGCTGAAAGAGAAATGAGTGCATCTTTCTCTGCTGCTTCGGTGATGAGGCAGCGTTCCCTCCTCTCCTCATAGCAGCGGCCACGAGTGCAGCAAAGCTCCAGCTGGAGAGAGGGTGGACAGGGATAAGAGTGAAGCTTTCCTTCGAGCATACATTTCTGTTGCTCTTGAGCATGTCTAATACATTTTTCTGAACAGGTGTTGAAGACTTAATTTAAGATATTTACAGGATAAATCAAAGACAGTGAATTCCCTGAGGGGGGGCACGCAGGGGGAGAAGTCATCAGCTTGAGTGCCTCCATCTTTCTGTCAATGGCAATATTTGCTTGGGGAAGAAAAGGAATGGGAGAAAGACATTTCTTAGTTGACTGAAGTATTTGGAGGAGGGGACAGCAAACATACATTACCATGCTTTTTAAACTCATGCAAAACCCCAAAATCTGGGGAAGGGATCCAGAAAATAAGCTTTCTCATCCAAATAATTGCGACAAAAAGCATCTAGAGTGGTGGTAAAAACAGAATGCTTACTTATTCCCTGATGGAAGAGACTTGCTTGTTTGGACTTAATAAATATAAAACAGGAATCTGTATGCAAATATTTTCACTTTTAATGCAGTATTTGGATTAGATTTCTGAATCTTTACCTACACTTTATGATGGGGGAGTTTGGAAGTATAAAAGCAGCTGATTTTTCTTGAGGTTAGAATGAAGATACTAGTTTTAAGCAATCTAAAAAAAACACAAAAACCAACCAAACCGCAAACCAAAGAGAACATAATTTTCAGCATTGTGCCTTTGATAATTTCACTGGTAGTAACGTTCTGCCAGCATGTTTGGAGTCAGCAAAACATAGTACCTTAACATAATATAGAACATGTGTACATGAAGGCTTATCCTTTGGGGCTAATCCATGTCGAAAAGACCACATCTATGCACCACCTCATGAGACTTAAGTTTTCTTGAATTTAATGTCTTTTATTAGGAAACTTGAGTCTCCAGAGGGTTCTTCACGATGCATTTTCTTTTTGTTAAAAGAGAGAGAGCAAGAATGGGCAACTGTGACAGTACTTTTCGTTAACTCTGGTGTTTAGGTAGGCATGCAGTGAGTTGGACCAGCTTTTGAGCAGGCATTCAGTGTGCATTTATTTATTTATTTATTTATTTCTCCATTCTGATTTTCAGTTGGATCAGCCACCAGATCCAGCCCATCACACTGTGGGCTGTGAATGTGGCTGTGAAGGGGAAGGTGATGCTGCCCCTGGGCAATAGCAGAGCTCTGGATCAGCCCAAGTCAGCTCTGACACAACTATTGTGCTGGAGTGGATTTTTTTTTTTTTATTATTCTTTTATGTTGGCTGCCTGACCGTGAGCAGTTATTTGGTCAGTGTACTTTTTTCTCATTAAATGTAATGGAGTTTGGAAAGGGTACGTTCTCGTGCGCATGTGCTCTCTGGCGCACGTGTGCGGTGCTGGCTCTCGCTCCAGCCCTGAGCGGGGCTCCCCGGGTTAATGAGTAACGAGCTGGGAATGTTTGACAGAAGGTGCTCTTGACCGCTGGCTTCAGACCGAAAGCAACTTCGATGTTCTAAATCGGGAGAGGTAGGAAAAAAGTAACGTGCTCTTTGGTTCGTGAGCAACCTCTAAAACCTTTTGGTGGTTTAAATAATCTGTGAAGTATTGTAGACTTAGTCCTGTGGAAATATTTCAAAAAGCCTGCTAAGCTTTGCACTTCACCTGGGTGTCACAGTGAAGGCTGTTTTGTGTGCTGCCATGCTATCAGCATTCCTATCTGTCCTGAATTGGAGCTGCAGCTCCACGACAAGTTGAATTAATCCAAATCAGCTGCTGCCTCCACCCGCTCCCCATCCTCCGATTAGTGATCTTTTGGGCTTGTTCTCACCTGACCCTGAAGTGACCTGCTTCAGGGACCTAAACCCAGCTGAGAGCACACTACAGTAAAAAAGGGAATAGGTTTGTTTTGAATGGTTTAGTTCTCCAAACCAGCCCTTCCAACAGATTGGATACTGCAAGTGAAGGAGCAGAAAAAACGGCAAAATTAGGTGGTTATGTGTGAGGTGGTCAAGAAGGTGTCAGCTTGGATGGGAACGTTGCTATTCTGATGAAGGGGTGTAGTGTTTTCTGTGTATTAGAGCAAACAGGTGAGGAAGACTGGCTTGTGCCACAGCAGAGGTGGTTTGGGTTGTGATGGCCTTTTGTTCTGGGGAAGTTCATCCTCCAGGGCTGATCCATAGGTGGAGAATTCAGTTGTCTGTACTGAAGAGCTCCCTGCTCTCTGTTGTGCTGATTTGGCAGAGTGTGTAGCCAGGGGACTTCTCCTAGAGGACAGACTGTTGGTTTAGATATCTCAGGTGCATGCCATAGAGTCTCTGGGGGAAGTTGTAGGAAAGCTTAGTGGAGTGACTGGAGAACTTGGCTGTGCTATGCTCTTGATAGGCTGCTGAGGACACCAATTGCAGTCATATTCTGGAGCTCCTTTATCTCCAGGGGCCACACCTGTGTTGCCAAAGTCCACCTCAAAACTGAGAACTGCTTGACAAGTGTTATTTAAAAACTAGCTGAACTGGAGGAGACGCACTGGATTGATCCACTATATAAGTAACACAAGGGAGGTGTGATAAGGAGTAGATGACTGCTTTTGGGTCAAAGCCAAAATCTGACCCGGTATGTATCAACATGTGTCCTCTTAAATGCAGCAGCCATTTCTAACGGCAGACACCCACAGGTGATAGTGCACCTGAATGACATCAAGGAAAACCTGAGGATACTTAAATATGTGAAGACTCTCTCAAGCTGTGACTAGAGCTATTAGGTGATTACTCCACTGCACTTAAAGTATTTTGTAGTTTCTGTCCCTTTATGGTGTGTAAGCATCCTCTGTTAATTCCACTGCTAAAGGGAGAGTTTTCTGGCATGTGGCTACTTTCCAATGGTTGTGGTCACAGGAACTTACTGCACATTCAGGCCTCTTGGTGAAAAAATATTCCTCCAAAAGTACATTGCAAATACGCAGTGTCCTGTGAGGAGGAGTAAACTCACTGCAAGAAATGCATCTTGGTGTTGTGTGTTGATTTGGTTTAGGTTTTTTGTTTTGTATATCACCTTTTGGTTAAAAGGTGTGAAGTTCACACGTGACAACGTGCAATTACTTTAATATTGTTTAGTAATTCAAGTCTTTCTGAGATCCTGGAAAATTTAAGGATATCCTTTGCTGTCGCAACAGTGGCATTTATTTTTTTTTTTTAATTGGAAATATCCTCTCAACCCCTACTCCTGGCTGCACTTTAAGGGTACTTCCTTGCCAAGAGCCCTCAGGGGGAGGAGGGAGGCACTTGTGTAACTTACACCTACTAGGATCTTATCCATAAGAGGTGGTGGGTATTTTAATGGTAGCTGAGTAGCTGAAACCTCTCCTTACACTGAGTTTCTTTGGGGCAAAGGTTCTGTTTCATCTTTTGTTAATGACTTAATCTAAAATATTCCAGCCTCTTTTATGGATACTTGACCGTGGAGGGAACAGAGCCAAAAGACAGCAGTGTGCCCTGGCAGCAAAGTAGTTCAGCAGCATCCTGAGCTGCTTCAATGACAGCATGGCCAGGAGAGGGAGGGAAGTGTTCGTTGACCTTCACTCAGCATTCACTACTCTACGAATGCCCCCCAGCCCAAAGTACAGGAGAGACATGGACAAACCATGTAAGCTCAGTGGAGGACCACCAGGTTGGTCAGGGCTGGAGTACTTGCCCGAGAGGAGATGCTGAGGGACTGGGACTTCTTTAGTCTGGGGAAGAGACCGCTCCAGGGATGCCTAAGAGCAGATCCCCAGCACCTACTGAGGGGCCCACATGGTTGGCAGAGCTGGGCTGTTCATGGTGGTGCATGGCAGGAAGATGAGAGACTTTAGGCAGAAGTTGGGGTGAGAGGTTCAGTCTGGATTTAAGAAAACACTTTCTCATGCCAAGGACAGTCAAGTGGTGGATCAGGTTGCCAAGAAAGGTTGTGCAGTCACCTTTCCTTGGAAGTTTTCAAGACCTGCCTGGATAAACCCCTGAATTAGTTGGTCTGAGCTCACAGCTGAGCCTGCTGTGAGCAGGATTTGGACTGAGAGCTCCTGAGTCCCCTACAGCCTGGGTGATGTGGTGATCCTGAGGTATCGGGAACCCCTGGAATTAAATGGAACTAAGATTTGCTTGAGTTGTTTTAGTTTTTTGAGGCAGAAAGGAGAAGAAAGAGTAGGTAGTGTAGCTGGCTAAACTGTGGAACTTGGAGCTTGGTAACAAAAATCTACAGCAGCAAAACAACAGGAAAAGTCAGGGGCTTCTTTGGGTTTTTTTTGGGGTGAGGAGGTTGTTTTGGTGGGTTTTTTGGTGTGTGGTGGTGTGGTTTTTTTAAGAAAAGTAGGAATTTTCACTCTGAAAGAGCTAAGTGTTGCCTAGGTCTTCGCTTTCAGAAGATGCCCACAGAGGTTTTGCAAGGTGAGGGTGACTCAAAAGCAAAGATGCTCAACAACATATTACTACGTAACTCATACATTTGCACACTGACAGCATAAAGAAAAAAATCTTGATTACAAAATTGAGTTCACTTCAGAACAAATGTAGTGTAGCATTACTTGGAATGATGTGATCAATGTGTTCTGTAAAACAAGTGGGTTTTAATGTTATGGATCGTGGTTTGTTTGTATTTGAATTTATGAAGTTGAAATTAGAGGCAGGATGTACAAATTTCCTAGGTTTTACGATTATTTTTTTTTTTAGTAAAAATGCTGTTGAAAAAAAAAAAGACATCTAGGAATGATTTTAATTACAATGTGTAGTGTTAATGCAGCCCTCATATTTGCAAATAATTGCACTGCTCTAATCAAGGAGCACAGTTACTGAAAACTTGTGATCCAGATACTTATTTCAGCTTTTGACTGTGAAGTTACATTTGCTTCTGGTTGATGCTTTTTATCGCTTGCCAGATTAAAATTATCTTTAGTTGTCCATGAAATATTATTTCGGTGTTTATGTACCACAGTATAAAAAATACTTAAAAAAAACAACCCCAGCATTTGCTTTCCTCTAACAAAAAGAAAAACAATGCTGTCTTGTTACTGCAACTACATTTCAAAGGTAAATGGCAACTTATAGAATATTGGGACTTCATTCTGAATGACAGGTGTCCTCAAATCTGCTTAATAGCCAAAACTGAAAGGGTTTGGCACCCACAGATTATTCAATAGCGGCTGTAGCGTAGAACAAATCTCAGATGGCATTTTTGCCAAAAACCAGAATAATAAATGGACAAACCCTCAGAACTTTCATCCCATATGAGTTTGTAACTTGTGGTATAATAACTAGGAGGACTCAATAGGGAGATTTATCAAACTTCATAATATTCCTTGCAGAACTATGGCCTTGAAACAGACAATATGAAGAACCTGGTTCTCAAGTTGCGAGCGTCGTCCAACAATCTGCAAAATAACATCAGCAGCCGAAGGAAAAGCTCAAATTATGATGGAAATACATCTCGCAAACCCCCCAATGAATTCCTTACTTCTGTGGTAGAGCTTATTGGTGCTGCTAAAGCCTTGCTTGCATGGTTGGACAGGTAAGAATAAAATCTTTATATTTTAATTTACTGCTGTACTGAATTGCTTCTCCTTGTAGGGTAATTTCTAGGTGCTTGGGCATAAAGATCTTAGATCTCTCCCACCCCTTTCCTGGTGTTGCTAGAAGGCCTCTAACAGACACATTTGATCTGCTGTATCTACTCTTGTGCTTCCACTCATGTGAAAAACAGAGAAACTGTATACATTGCATCCGAAGTGATGTTTATAAAAGTGGAAGGCTTTCCTGTTCAGGTCAGTTTCTCATACACCTTACTTCCTCCTCTCCCCTTCCCATCTTCTAAATGAGTTGTCATTGGCAGGTCCCTTTCTAAGAGAATTCTAATTTTCTGCTAAGATCGTGGCCTTAGCTCTGCGATTTGAAAACTGAGCTGTGGGAGAGACTCTCCCTCTGCCTGGTTTTTTTTTTTTTTTCAGATTGGTTTTTTATTGTTTTGCTTTGTTTCCCCTTCTTTTTTTTTTTCCTGATAAGAGCCAGAGTTCTTTTGTGACAGCTGGAGCGGAAGTGAACAGGCAACAGAGCTGGTTCAATGCTGGCAGGGATGCTGTCTGTGCTAAGAGATGAATGTGAATTCTCAAACCCCTTGCCAGCTTTCCTGAGAAGGAAGGTTGGGAGGAGAGCTGCGCAGGGCCTGGCAGCAAGGAGAGCTTTTATCCTTCAATATCCCCTCTCTCCAGCAAGGACTCCATTCTGTATCCAGGCAGGGACAATAACAGCTTGTGCCTCTCACCTGTTCCTCTCCTGTCGTGCTGTTGCTGGTAGCTTGCCCTAGATTTCTTCTGCAAGTCATCGTCAGCAGGGTGGTTGGCTTGTCCATTTCCAAACCTGCTGAGGGCTGCTTATGAACCCGTCTTCTAGCCCGTTCAGCTGTTTGGAGGGTCTGAGGTGAGACTCTAATGCTGCCCTACCTCTAATGATCCTTTTCTAAGATATAGCCTCATTTCACCTCTCCCTGTAAAATGTAAAATTCCATTTTTCTTCTTTTAGAGATTTTTTTTTTTTTCTTTTCAGTCTGAGCTTAGTACTCAAATACTTCGAAGGTGGAAACCTACTCACTGACAAAACCACAGGTGTAGTTTTTACAACACAGTGTGATCTGACTTGAGCATGCAGCTGAGAGAAGTGTAGTTTGGAAAACTGATAGTTTCTTCTGGCTTTGCTCTCTGATCTTGCTTACCACAGGGCTAGGCGTTCACTGGTTTTGGCATAAGGATGGAGAAGGACTAAGTAGTCAGATATATTTAATAGAATCATAGAATGGTAAGGATTAGAAGGGTCCTTAAAGATCACAAGATCTCTCTTGTTGCAGGACGCCATTTACAGGTATTGCTGACTTTTCATCAATGAAGAACAGAATCATTCAGCTCTGCTTGGATCTGACTACTACTGTTCAGAAGGTCAGCTGATTTCTTTTCCTCTTTGCTTTCCAAGAGGGAAGGAAGGGGGATGTTTGGGGGGGTAATGTGCTTGCTGTGTGCAGAGTGCTAATTGGAAGGCAGATCTGGAAATGAGAGCTTATTTCAAACTCCGAAGGTCAGTTTCAGTTGTCCGTTTTCATGAGTTTTTTTCTTCACAATTTCCCATTTTGCTATTGCTGGCTGTATCTTAATATGAGTAGCCTTGCACTACTAGAAACAGTGGCTTCACTGTTACTTTTCTCAAGCTGTAATGAAAAGAGTGTTAGTTTCTGAAATAGTTGGTCTGAATTTGAAGATTTTCAAGTTCCAAGCAACATTATCGGTGCTCAATAACAAAAATATGACTCCATTGATTACTCTACCCATGCTTGCAGGCTCCTTAAAGTCTTGTCCTGTACAGAGCATTTGAGCCATCAGATGGGAAATGCTGCATGGGAAGAAGCTGCCCCCTTTATGACACAAATCCCACTAGCCAGGCTGCTTCTGCCCGTGGTGTGAGACCACAGTATTTTGTTTCCAAACTTCCCGTTTATCAGCTGCTTGATGAGGACTCATGATGTCAAAGGACAGAACCATCCTGCAAGCTGGCAGGCTATGATGGCACCCAGTTATATCAGTTGGACCATTGTGAAAGGATGGTGTCTGGGTATTAAAAGTTCGAAAGCACAGAAGTTTGGCTTGCTGCTGAATGCCCTTCTTGTTTGGGCGCTGCCTGTGCAATTGCAGAAAGTCAGTGATTTACAGCTACAGATTTGCAGATCATGAAGTAGAACAGTGAGCCATCTAGCAGCAGATGGTGTTCACCCAAGAGTGTTACAGGAACTGAGATATGAGATTGCTGAACTCTATTAATAAAACTACTAAAAGCGGTACCTAATCTGTCAGTTAAATCAGCCTTTGATGGCAGGGGAGTGGAAGTTGGTGAATACAAACCTAGCCTTTTAAAAAGCATGAGAATGCTTCTCTGCCAATTTAATATGCACCATAATAAAGAATGGGACTGGTGAATATGAGAAAAAGCATTAATGAAGGAAGAATTAATGCTATTTTGTACTGGAACACTGCAGATACATTAGAATGATCTGAAGGTAGATCCAACTGAAAAATCTTTCGGTGAGTTTTTAGACTTCAGAAGTATTTCTTACTGGGTAACAGTGTAGGAGTAAATGGTGTGTTCTCATAGTGGAGAAGAGACCAGTGTTGCTCATGTGGAACCAGTGCTGCACTGCATAATGGTAGATGATGTGTAAAAGTGGGTGAATAATAAAGCAAGGCAGGAATGCAGTAAGATTCCAGTTCACTTTAATGGCAGCTACGTAAAGGCAAGGAATAGAGCTTATTCCATTGTTTCTTAAAGTTTTATGGCAAACTTCAAGGTGAAAATAATAACCAGTGCAAACAGAAATGAAGAGAAGCGAAAGGACTTGGCCATACTGAGCAGCTGGGCTGTGTGATGATAGGTGACATTCACTATTGATTCATGCAAATGTATTTAGCAGAGAAAAATTATGCTGATGCACAACGATGGATTCAAAGCTTCATAGCAGTGTTCAGGAAAGGTCTTGAAGCTTTTGGTGACAGAATGTAAAAAGTGTGACCTCAGTCCTTGGTGGGCACTAAAACAGTGACTAGAGTGTTAAGATTTACGATGCAAATGTAAAAGAGAACATAGCTCAGCTGTTTTATATATCTCTGCTTTGTATCTGGAGGACATTCTTTTGGATTTCTGTTTTTAAAAGCACAGAATAGAGCTAGGAAGGGACAGAAGAAGGGTTGAGGATTATTAGAAATATGGAGTAGCTTCAATTCACAGCTCCTGGCTGCATCTTTCAGGTATTGTATGTAGTTACGAAGGTTGGGATGTCAATGGCAAATCTCTTGTCATTTAAGCTTGTTTAGAATCTTGGAATGTGGGATTTTTCTCCTTATAGATATTGTAAATCTGGCTTCATTATTTATTGCTGGTTTAACTTTTTAATCTGAGAATCTAATACCATTCTCTAGTTCATCTGTTCTTGCAGAAAACAATGCCGACTTATGTAGCCTGTTACATGAACTTGTTTCAGTTCAAAGACTGGGCTGTGTAAATAAAGCTTTGTATGCAGGCTCCTGGCCCTCAGCAATGTCATCGATAGTGTGTTTCTAAAAATCACTTTTTTTTGCTATTTTTAACAATATGTTTTAGATCCATTTTGATGCCTGGGACAGAGGAGTGCCTCAGTAAGGGTTTATCAGGGTAAGGCAAGCTCATGTGCCTGGCCTTCCATGAGTCTACTTTTATTGTGTAGGGTTCTGCTTTTCTGGAAGAATCTGCTGCTGTAACTGAATCCCACATTCTCTTAGTTTTCAAGGTTTATTATTGCTTTCTTCTAGGGCCAGAAAATAGTTGTTGAACAGTAGCTTTGAGCCCTACTTGGTGAAACTAATCTGAATAATCCCTGCAGCATAAATTTCTCTATTTCAGTTTGAGGTTAAAGTGGCAGTTTGCAGCATTTTCAGAGATTGTGTTTACATGTTTATTGGTTAATGTTGGGGTTTTATTCTTGGTTTTTTTGTAGGACTGCACTGTGGCTGACATGGAGGATAAAGTTCAGACTGTAGTAAGTACACTTTTTTGTTGAAGCTCAGCTGCCTGCATTTACATTTATTTAAATGGTTTCTGTGCTGACTGTACTGACAACTTTCAGTCCCACACGTACAAGCCTGTCGTGCAAAGTAAACATGGTTATAGGCCATTTTGGGAGTATTCTTTACTGTAGAGAAAACTTAACAGATGGGTACTGTGTGTAATAGCACAGAGTCAAGTGTTCCTTGAAGTTTCACTGCATAGCCTTTTTTTTTTTTTCTTTTCCAAGAGAATTTAAACCTCAGATGTACAAGGGAGGGAGGGGTAGTACTGTAGAAAGATCAAGATCACAGGCTAAATAAACCGATTGTGCCTGTGATGTGCTTTTAGTGCCTTAATTAAGAATACACTATGCCCTATTAAGCCTCTTCATGCAAAAGAGCTGCCCTGCCACAGAACTGGTTGAGTCTGATTGTACTTGAGCTTGAAAGATTTGAGTTTCCAGGGTTGTTTGAAGCAGCCTTTTGACCAAACGGGGAGAGCAATGGAATGCTTTTTATATTTTGTAACAGTTAATCATCGCTTCCTGCTTTTGACATGAACCAGGCTGTGCTCTTTGATAAGGCCTTCCGCTAGCTCATAGATGCTTAGGAATTTAGTAGCACAATAACTAAAAATAATTCTGTCCGTAAATAATGAGACCACGTAAAAGGGAGTTTTTGCATCTTTCTTTTTCCATTTATGCACACCCACTCTGGAAGTAGGTATTGTTGTTTGGAGTTCCCTTGTTTGAGCAGTTCCTCACATTCACACTTAAACATTGTTTTGATTTATTTTATTACTGCTCTATAAATCTCATGTAAAACGAAACAAACAAAACCCGTTGGAACTATTGTTTCCAGGGACCATTGTAATCCAAACCAATGTCTTCCTACAAGACTGCTCCTCCTGTCCTGTAATTACATATATCCACTTTGACTGAAGGGTTTAAACTCATTGTGAAAGGTGGCTGACAGTGCCGATTCCCAGATTGTGTATAACTAACTACTGTACTGTGCATTAATCCTCCCTCCCCTCTCCTTTAAGCTGTTGTAACCTACTTTGAATTTCAGCGTTGCTTCATTTATTGGCATGTTCCAGAACACACTGTGGGGCATTACTGAAATTTGTGAGTGTAGGGACAGCACAGATTTTTCCCTGATGTTTTTTTTTTGCTGCTTCTGATTAATTAGCCATTTTGCTAGTTGCAAGTTTTACAAAACAAAGCCCTTCTACCTCTGACTTTACTGACACATGCACACACAAAGTCAGAATTTGCCTTTAGCTATAATGTTGGCTTAGGATCAGTTATGTTTAGGTCAAAAGGAAATACAAACCTTGCCTGTGTAAGCATTCCAGAAGAGGTCAGCTCAGAGGCACAGTGGAAGGAGTAATGCTGAAATACTTTGTGCTAGATGTCCTGCCTTATACTGTAAACCTTTGTGCAGATAAGTCACTTGGCAGCATCTCATTTTTTTAATGACAAACGGCCAATTTTGTTCTCACAGCAGAAATAAAGAACAATGTGAAAATCTGTCAGGTGGTCTCACAAGGCATCATCAAAATGTTTCAGGATTTTAATAGGTTATATAGTGGTTAAAGCAAACAAAACCCAAACCCATTTGTTTTGCTGTGTTTTTTGTGTTTAATTTTTTTTTAAACAGAGGATGTGTTGGCATCTGTTAGCAATGATGCGGTGGCAGTAATGGAAGCAGGTTTTCTGTTACAGTTAGAAGATGGATGTGCTGTAGAATAGATCTGTACAAACAAATCTTCTATTTTGGTGATTCTTAACTATGCTTTATTAGTGGACCAAGTTTTAGAACTCATTTCATTACCGTTTTTGAAAACTGAAAGAGGAAGAAGTTAGGAGACAAATTTTGTAACTGTTTTTTTGTATGTTCACTTTGTAGGCCAAGACTTTAAATGGCATTTGTGATAAAGCTATCCGGTCAACTACAGATCCATTGATGAGCCAGTGTGCGTGTCTGGAGGAGGTTCATTTAACCAATATTAAACCTGGGGAAGGCCTGGTAAGAACTGATTCTGAAGTGTCCTGACGTCACCAGTGTTTAATAGCTGGTTTTGCGAGCCACTGCATGTGTGTGTGTATAGCACAATGTTTTAAAACTACTAGTATCCTATGGGGAACAGAAATGGGGAGGATCTCCGAAGGTTAATTGTCAGGTGGAGTGGCTGCCAGAGATGGGTATGCACGTTAATATGTTTGATCCCAAATATAGTTTTTGATGAAATGTTGCAAATTTGTGTCTTAACCAGTGTATTGGGTCGCTTACAGATGCTTGTGAAATCATACATTTTATCTTTGCAGGTTACCTTGACCAGCTGGTTTTTGGGCAGGGGAGGGAGAAGGTGGTTAGAAATGGCATTTGTGTTTCTAAAAAGATGTGGTTTTATGTGTGTTTATAGCACGATTGTGAAAAATGTGAAGATTTTTGAGGTTTGCCGTGATCAGCAATACGATAAATCATTTTAAATGTTCAGTGGTTGTGTAATATTACTGAGTCTACTTAATTCAGTGGATTTTTTCCTTGCACTTCTAAGCAAGTGTGGTAACTTCAGACAGATAAGCTGCCTAAGACTGCTGAATAACATCCAGTTCTGTACAGCTCGGTATGAGTGCTGCTAACAACAGCTGTAGGTAGAAAAAGTAGAGATTTGTCACAAATGGTGAAATCAATGTACTGGTCACCTGTCCTGGTTTGAGATAAAACAGAACCAACTTTCTGTTCAGTAATTTTACTACTTAGCTAAGCCTCTCTTTACTCTCTGAAATGAAGAGTATGTTCTGCAGAAAACTGTTTGTCCTGTAGGGAAATCTATGCAATTACTAGTTAATGGCCTGTTGGTGATTTTTAATTTGGTGTTCATACGGTCAGTGCTTACTTCATCTGCATTTGTCCTTGCATTCACACTCAGCATTAACATACAAAGCCACAAATACTTACTTCTGCCAGAGCTTTCGTTGCTTATGTCAGCACTGTGGCTACAAGGCAGTCTGTATATTGACTTATTTGTAGAAGAACATGTAGGCAGTACTTGTAGCCCACCTGTGTAAATGTGCTTTGCGTGGAAAGAGCTAGTGACCATCTAGTAAAATGTAATTCTCTAGTTTTGTTCAAGGCCAAAGACTGACGAGGCAGGAAGACCAGCAGCATTGGGTTTTACCAACCAGACAGAGTTTCTAAATTGCATTCCATATATTACATTTTTTAAGTCATCATAAATATTAAAATTAATTACAGTAAGAGTGATCTGTGAAGAGGTTTAGAATGTTGTAATAGTAGACCACACACTTTTCTAGGGGAAAATGTGTGAATTGTTCAGTGTTTTTAATAGTGTTTTGACTCTGCTGCCAGCAGTTGTTTAATCAGATAAGTTATGTGGGTTTTTTACCTTTAAACTTGCTTTTCATTTTGTTCTTACATTTAGGGAATGTACATCAAATCAACTTATGATGGATTGCATGTAATTACTGGAACTACGGAGAATGTAAGTGAAGTAAACGTAGATTGACTCAGGCTATCTGACAGTAGCTTTGAGTTTGACTTTTTTACTACTTTTTCCTGGTTTACATATGACTTTCATGATATGACTACTTAAATACTGTGATGCATCATTTGTTTATCCACAACTTGTAAATATTTGTGTCTGCATGTTTCGCTGTTAGTCTAATTAAACCAGTTTCTGCCAGTACACGAGTTAATTCAAATACTTGGCATTAAAATAATTGCTTTAATAAGTTACTGTATGTGGTGTTCTGAGCCCTTATGGTAATTTTCTTAACAAAGTCTTGAATGCATTTGCTCTCTACTGGCAAAGGCAAACTCCCTTATGTTTAGGGAATGTTTAGGTGGTAGTGTGCTAAATTCAGTAGTGACTACTGTAAAAAGACTATAATGAAGAGTAAGACTTTAAGAGTGGCCTGTTGGAAGGGGAAATGGTTGGCATGATAGGCAGCTGTATGTTTTGTTTCATTCTGACATTGAGTTCTCTGTAGCTGAGGCTTTATTAAAGACTTCTGGGTAGTCATGGCAGTGGACTTCTGCTCAGCAGCTGGGGCTGGTGGGTGATGCTGTGGTGTTATCAGACATGGTGCTCTATAGGAGCAGTGGATGACAGAAGAAAGAGCGGTGGAAGTTGGCTTTTGCAGCAATGCCCTTTCTTTTCTGAATAGGAAAGAGACAGTGGTTCTAGTTGTACCCCTGCCAAGTCCAGGGACCAGGGAGGAGTGGGTGGAGATGTGTGCTTTTGCAGCTCAGAGTGAAGACTGAAAGCCTGCATAGCATGTATGCTATTGCCTTGGCACAACTTGGTATAGGGTCTGAAATGTAGACCGAGGCCACTTTGTCAGCAGTTTCAACGTCCAATAAATGCGAAAGTATGTAATGTTGACTGCCACCAAGCTCTCTTGTGCCTCTAGATCTCATTTTGGCAGCCAGGAGTGGGGCTGTATTGCCTCTGTAG
The DNA here is from genome assembly GCA_013400055.1 of Nycticryphes semicollaris. Classification (NCBI taxonomy): domain Eukaryota; kingdom Metazoa; phylum Chordata; class Aves; order Charadriiformes; family Rostratulidae; genus Nycticryphes; species Nycticryphes semicollaris. The sequence continues at coordinate 658,562 of VXBJ01004231.1, forward strand.
CTTTGAGGGTTGACCTAAACTTCCACTTCTGGTTTTGTTGTGGGTGTTTTTGTTTTTTTGTTCGTTTGTTTGTTTTGGTGGTTTTGGTTTTTTTTTTTTTTTTTTTTTTTTTTTTTTTGTTTTTTTTTTTTTTTTTTTTTTTTTTTTTTTTTTTTTTTTTTAACACTGGCTCTTAAACACTAGCTCTTCCTTTGGAGCAATAAAGCTTGAGAAGTGATAGAGGTGCAAACAACTGGTCTTTCTGGTAGCATGAAATCAGGCTGGGTCTTAACTGAATTTTCTTGCTGGATTTGGAATGGTATTTTAGTAGCTATCTCCAGAAGCCAGTGTGTTAGAATGCGGTGGAATTGCATCCCAAAATTCACAATGTCGTATTTTGGAAGGATTGGAGAAGTCCACGTGCTTGATGCCAGTCAGCCAAGAGGCTTCCTGAGTTGTGCCGTCCCATTTGTGACTTTCTGCTTCATGTTGGCCCAGATCTAAACTTTGCTCTTTTCTCTGTTCTCACAACACGACTGCAGTGTCTGCTGTGCTCGCCGGCACTTATTGTAGGAGTCCTCTGTGCAAGGGTCCCCCACCCTCCTCCAGACAGGCTGTTGATAGCCCAAAGGACAGCTTGAAATGAGCTTTGTTTTTCACAAACTTGACTTTGGCTCAGAATTTTTTCCTGATCTTGATTGACTCATATATATGCAGCCTTCCACAGAGGCATTTCCTCTGAGGAAGTGAGAAGACAATGAAGAAATGGGGTTACTCATGGTAGCTGGAGCCTCCCACAAATTCCCCCATGTTTTCCCTGGTTGCACTGTTTATTCCTACAGTTCCTTCTAATAAAAAAAAAAAAAATTGAGCCTCCAAAGGTGTGATGACGAGGAGAAAGGAGTCCTTAATCCAGGTGCTTATCTCCAGAGTCATTGGGAAGAGCTGGCCTGGTGCCAGGTGGTTTCTCATGGGGTGAGGGCAGTGGGAGGAGAAGTTGTCCCATGACCAAGGTGCACTATAGCAAGGCAGTGTGACTGTGCACTTTGGGTGTTGTCAAGGCTGGACAGAGTTGATGTGTTAACAGCAGCGAAACCAGTTTCAATAACTGCAGTGATAGCTCTCACATGGCACCAGCTGTAGATAAATTAAATATTGACACATTTAGCTGTTCCTTGCTAATGGTTTCTTAGAGCTTAGGTTGTGTGTTCCAATGCAATCGCATTTTAAGGTGTGTTGTTATCAGATAGGTATTTGAAACATACCTGTCTACTCACACTTGGTGTGTGCAAGCATATCTTATCTGTTGACCTTGGTGATGCAGGCAGGTATGTTAAGGTTGGTATCTCCTATTTGTACTAGGAAACAAAAAGAGAAAGTGAAGTGGATTTATTTTATGGGATGAATGGTTTTTGGTTATTTGTTCTGTACATTCAAAATCTTAGTGCTTTTTTTTTTTTATAAAGCAGTACACACTTATTTGAAAGATAAGATAGTTGCTGTGTTAGGTCAGAAGACTTCCTTTCATTCCTCTGCACTCCATCTGAAACTACAGTACAAACTGGAGGCAAAAGGACAGTGGAGACCATCCCATGACTTAAGTGTAGTTTGGCCTGTGACACGTGTAGGCTATGCCTTCTCCCTTTCCCTCTAGTTCCCCCAGTATAAAAAATAAATTGTTAAGTTGAATTTGTTTTGCATTTCTCAAGTCATCAACGGATGTAATGTGTGATCTAGCCCGAAGAATTTTCAGCAATGCTTCTCATTATAGATGAAGCCTTTGACTTAGCTTGGTGGGGGTTATTATGGGAGGGAAGAAAACCTGCTGAAGTACATGCCTCTTGTTTTGATCTTTATAGTCCCCTGCTGATCGATCTCGGAAGATTCATGCTGGTGACGAAGTGATCCAGGTTAATCGGCAAACTGTGGTTAGTAACAAACAGCCTTACCAATCTTCCCTCGGCAAAGCTTCCCCTGGGTTTTGTATGGATGGGGTCAGGAAATGGTTGTGGTGTTTTTCTGTTGAAATCTTTGAGGCTTTTTAACACTTTGCTTTCAAGACAAATTTTACTTGGACTTACAATGAATTCTTTGCAATATTTTGATAAAATAAATATGCGGTATTTAATGTTTAAACAATGTATGCATCATACGAAAATATTACAGATTTTATTCAAGGCCTGATTATTAAAATGTGTTGTTGCAAACTACTAGAATGCAGACAAAAATAATTTTAAAAATCCCTAAATATTTGTCAAATCATTTATATCTGAGAACTTAGATGAAAAAATTTCATTATTTGCTTAGCAAAGGTAAGCAATGCCTTTTGATGTGAGAAAGAAACATGACAGAAGTAGTTCCCCGAATCCCGGTGTTACTCAGTTTGACCACATCCTTACATCCTTTTAGGACTGGAGCCAAGGTATTAAGAACATTGCTAGATACCTCAGAGTTTAATTTACAGCTTAGGTAGAGATGTTTCGTTAAAACAAAACAAAATCCTTTCAAAAAAGGAGTTTTCCGTTATTTATTTTCTTTATTTTGGATTTTTTTTTCACTTTAAGTTCATATTACAACAGACAGACTTGAGGGATTTAGGTTGTTTTTTTTGTTTGCTTTCAGGAAAGCCATATGAAATAAAAGATGTTTTTATTCTTTTCTAGGTTGGATGGCAACTAAAAAATCTGGTGGCAAAGTTGCGAGAGAATCCTGTTGGAGTCAGGCTGCTGCTTAAGAAACGTCCCACCGGCTCTTTCCATTTCACTCCTGCTCCGCTAAAGAACCTGCGCTGGAAGCCACCCTTGGTGCAGGTGAGAGGCTGCCGGCTCAACTCTGACGTTGGGATGGGAATGTCTTGGTTGCAACACAAAAAAGATCAATACCAGAAATGCTCCCAGGTACTCATGTTGAAGTACAGGTCAAGGAAGGTTAGATGAAATGGCTGTCCTCTCCTGGTCCTTGGATGAAAAGGAAAATGTCCTTGTCTTTTCTTTAAACTCAAGAAAGTGCCCTCTTGATACACAAAGGGACTAGGTGTGTTGAGCATTTTAATCAGTCAGCATGCCGCTGGAAGAACTGAGCTGAGGCAAAACTGCTGATACATATGGAATTCATCATCATGGAGTAATAAAAATGCTTCCTCTATTAAGCAGAGTAACATGTATTTGCTGAAATAACTTAGATTATTCTATGTATTTGTCCTCTTTTTAGTCTGGTGAAGGGTGGGAAAGTTTTTTTTTTTTTTTTTTAAGAAGAGTAGTTTTTTGAGAAGTTAAAGTAGTTATTTAAATAAGATTTGGTTGTTGAGCAATTCAGATTAGGTAATGAGCAGAGAGAGAAAGTGAAGTTAATAACTTAAATAACTATGTTGAAGAATGGCACGTATTAGGAAGCTTATAGCTTAATGCTTACAGGAGGAAATAACCTACTTGAATCTAAAGTGATTACCCAAAATAAAGAAAATCAAGGAGAATTCCCATTCCTCCTTCCACCCTGACACGAGCCTTCCTACAGTTGAGGAAAACTTCAGTAACCTGTGAAATGTTTTTGCAAAACTCGAGGTGGGAAGATTTCTCTCAAGCTGGGTAGAGGATGCATGTTTGACTCCTTTCTCATCTTTGCTTTCACAAACGCCTCTGTCTTGTTTCTGTGGCATTGTGTCTGCCATTTAATCGGGTCCAAAACCTCTACCACCCTGTAAGCTTACTAGGGTTACTGAGGAAAGAAGTGTATTACTGGTGTGAGGAACTGGGTTGGGCTATAGGCTGTGGCAAGTGGCATTTCCTTGGGGGAATGAGTGATTGGAGAAGCCTGTTGACACGTCTGGGCTCCAGTGTACTGATGGGGTGCCATTGGGTGCAGGGGTGTCGTTAACTGAGTGGCCAGAATGAAAGTCTGGGCAGGCCCTTGACAAAAAGGGGAGGGTGCAGTCCTCTTGTCTGACAAAGGTAGGAGGATCTTTCAAGCCTTTGCTTTCCTAGAGGCAGGCAGGAGCCTGGCAAGATACTGGGGGCATAGAAGTATGAGCCACAGGGAGCAAAATGGCAAACTTGTTCAGATCAGCAATACCACATATATTTTTCCTTTGCTTTCCCTTACCCCAGTTGTATCACTTGATGCTCTTTGTGGTGAACATTACCACATTCCTGCCCGTGCCCATGTCCAGGGCTTGAACTGTATAAAATAATTGTAGCGTGAGCTGGCTTTGTTGCAGATCCTATCTGTATTTAACAAATTGCATTCCTTTAAAGGATCAAAAAATAGAAGGGGATTTGTCTCTGTTGCTTTTTCTGTCTATGGAATTTGCAGGAAAAATAGAACTGGAAAGAGCTTGCTTACTTACTCTTGAGCAATGCATGACTTGTGATGGGATTGCTGTAGGAAGGACTGCAAAGCTAGTAAAAACTGGGGATGGCATAAAATGTAAATGCTAAGAGTTTTTAATGTGTTTATTAAGCATAGCAGTAGTTCACTGGTACTATTGATTATTGAATAATCTTTCTGCGAACAATAAATCAGTGCTCAGATGTTTGATAGCTGTCTTAACATTTCAGACCAGTCCTCTGCCTACTTCAACCCAGTCACCGGAAAGCACCATGGATACCTCACTGAAAAAAGAGAAGCCAGCCATTTTGGATCTGTACATACCACCTCCACCAGCTGTTCCATATTCTCCTCGGTATGCAAATAAATATGCACTACTGAACAAAAAACAAATCTCCTTTATAACACTTATTTCTGAGCTGGCTTGCTGTCAGAGCTCTGTGCAAATTAACTTGAGGAAATTGCAGATCTCACAGACTTTCTTCTAGTTGCTTAAGTACATACGATTGCTTAAGCTTATGCAATGCATAAACTACCAGGATCATAATAGGTTTTATTTATTAGAAGATTATTGTGTGCCACTTAGATCAGCATTGTTCCCAAAACATGGATGGGTGACATCCCTAGTTTTGTTCTGGGGTTATTTTTTAATTTTTTTTACTTTTTTAAATTCCATGGCACATAGCAAGAAGTAATTTTTTTTGTCTAATTTTTTTCCACTGTTTTATTGTTGATGGTTTGTTTTTTTTCAGCAAGTGAAGTAAGTGTTTGTGAGAGTCAAGATAGAAAAGAACTTGTTTTAAATTGATAATTTTGCAAGTTGCATAAAACCGGAATGTTTCCACTGAGGGGAAGGGAAAGTCAATTTCTTCAACTTTATTTTTTCCTTATAGTGTAAGCTATAAAAATGCAGAACAGTGTACACAAGAGGATGGGCGGGGATATGGTATGGCTGGCTTTTGTTTGTTCCCAAGTCCATGTTGACTCATGTCAGAATCCTATCAGCTGACCTGGGAAGGTGATGGACAAAAAAGTTTTCAGAGAGGGCATGCTTCCTGTCCTGTCCTGACATTTAATGTTAATGTGTAGATAGCCCAGCACAGAAACTCTGACCTTTTGCTGCAGGACTCACACAGGAGGAGATCTTACCTCCTGTCATGTAAGGCCTGATTAGAGACAGAGGTTGTATTAATGCAGTCTTCAGGGCAGTACTGGGGCAGGGGAAGAGGGTTTGTCCAATGTGGGGTCTCTTTACTGAAGTTGAAGCCACCTTGACCTGCTGTCTCCCTGTTTTTCATGTTTAGGCATGCTTAGTTCTTAAAAAAAATATAATTAAAAGAGTAAAAATAATCAAATTTCTTGGCATAAAAGCAAGTATGTAGACTTAACAGCTAAGTTTAGAATCTCCTAGTCATTTCTTTAAATCCTTCATTTCAAGAACACTGATGAATTATGTGCATGTGCTCAGTTTATCTCTTTCCCAAAGAGTTCAGATGCCTTTAGACCTGAATCTCTTGTGACAAGGAAGGAAGTAGCAATGCAAGCTGTAAAACTTGTCCTGAATGATGTATGGAAAGGGGAAAACTTCTTGACTTTGACTTTTAAAGACAGCAAATGTAGGAAGCTGTAACAGCCAGAAAGAGGAGAAAGTGCAGTTCTCTTGCTTTCTCTTTAGCTATTAATTTCACCTCTGCGTTTTTTGGTCTACACTTCAAACTGTGTTGCCTTTGTGTGGTTGTTTTTCTCCTCCCTCATCATCCTGTTCACTTCCCTTCCTGGCACGGACCTCCTGTGGTCCATGCTGAGGAGGCAGAGAGCAGTGGTTGGTTTCCCTCCCCACAGCGCAGTCTCCACATGGTGGTGTTGTAGGAGAGCTCTCCTTGTATGTGGTCATGGTGTAACACTTGTGTGCAACGTTCAGTCCCTGAAACTCCATAAATAGCTCCCTCACGTTCACTGAGCTCTACCATTCTTATTGATGGAGAGCTGGAAAAAGCTGTATGTGCTGGCAAAGGGGCTGTTGTGAATACTGGGGTATATATGTGCTTAGCTGTGTATCTTTATGCCTGACTTAGCTGATGGTTGCTTTGAGTGATAAGACTGTAGCATGTAGAGGAAAGGGGGGAAAAAAAAACTCCAGACAAATCTTAACTCGGAGGGTAGGGTGTATTCCATAAGTACTCACAAGACTTGTTCTAAAAATGGCTGTTTCTTTCTGGCCTTTGGAACAAAGGATTGTTCTGGGAAGGGAGTTCCTGCAGGAGTTGCTGAAAATCATGTGTATATACACTATGAATTTATTACTGAAACTCTCAAGGAGATCTCACTTTTGGATGGAGACAGAAGGTGATGAATATCCAATGACAGTTATTGGGCTCTTAAAATGACTGGACAGCATAGCCCTTCAGAGGGAGGCAATTGGTGGTGTTGTTACACAGAGGTGGATAAATCTTTGCATGCACTCCTCTGTCACGACTGTGTACTGAGCAGGCAGTGAATCGGGAGCTTTGATACCCTCGGGGCAGAAAGGTCCCATTTCTCAAAAGCTTTTTCAGGGATGTTTTCTCTGTGTGTTAAATTACTGACTCATTAAAAGTGAATTAGCATGAGCGAGGTAGCTTTCTTTTCGGTAAATACATTTATAATGAAGTCTTCCATCACCTGACCTGATTTGTTGTTTGTATATATATATATATTTTTTTCTTTTCTAAACTTGTTTGCAGCACAATGACAGTTGTCAGGAGCATGACTTAATGACTAGAAGTGTCCTTCAAACCTACTCATGTCTGTAGCGTGAAACTCCTTCAAGCTGCTAACTGAAGTGAAATGTACTTTCAGAGATGAAAAGGCGAGTCTTGTGTATGGAGGAGGCAACAAACCCAGTCAGCCACTGCCTGGCTCCAAGGGTGCCGAGTCTCCCAATTCTTTTCTGGATCAGGAGAGTCGAAGGCGAAGGTTTACTATTGCTGATTCGGATCAGTTGCCTGGGTACCCCATGGAAGCAAATATCCTACCACCCAAGATGAGGGAAAAAACACAGTCCTATGGTGAGTTCGTTCCTCTTGCATAATTGCTGTTAATGACAAACGCTTTGGTCTGTTTGGAATAATTTGTGTTAGAAAACTGCTCATGGGATTTGATGGATATTAAGGGCAGTCAGTGCAAATTGTGAATGTGAATGAAATTCCACGTCTGAAATAATTTCACTTAAAAGCTGCCCTTTTGCTTAATTGTGGAAATTATCCATCTAAAAATTAGTTTCTTAAAATGTATGTAATTCCTCATAACATTCTCTGTTGCATTTAGGAAAACCTCGCCCTTTGTCGATGCCTGCAGATGGGAGCTGGATAGGAGCTGCAGAACCCTTCTCGAGGCCACGAGCACCAGGGAGAAAAGGCATGGGCTTTCAGTTTCATCAGTTTCCTTGGGGTGAACTGGATGGAAGGAATGGGGGGATTAGTGTTTGCATAGTGCTGAACTGATCCAAGATGACAATTGTTGGTTTTAGGAAGAATGCCAGATGGTAGTTGGGAAATTAGTGAGGCTTCGGTGCTGGGCTCATACTTTTGTTGTCCCATCTTAGAATTCTTGTGAGTATTGTAAGTAGGCTAGAATGATTAGGGCAGACCTGCTTTCTTGATGAGTCTTCCTCTTTGTTTCAATGACAGTGGAGGCTGTTGTAGAGGCACGCTTGTTCTCAAAAGTAAAATGCAGGGCCTTTTTACTGTGACTGCTGGTAGAAAACAATGTTTTTTGCAGATGTCACAGAATGGGAGAGAAACAGAAGCTGATAATGTTGGGTGTTAGATTGGGTGGCTTTTTTCCCTTCTGCTCTTCCCCACTGCCCTTCTCTTCTTTCCCCCTTTTCCACATAAAAGTCTGAGTCCTGTTAGAGCGGGAAATAACCAAAGATTGACTAGTTCATTCCTGAAATCAGTTACAAAAGCTAATGTTTAATTGTGGGGAAAATAGAAGCTGAATTCTATGATTTTATTTTAATGAAACAAATAGAAGCGGATAACAAGAAGCACCAACCTGCAAGGATGTTAGAAACAAGTGAAGTAACAAGTCTAACAGAACGATCACCAGGTGGCAGGGCTGGTTTTTGTGTGCATGGTTTTCGGTTGGTTTTGCCTTTGATTCTGTGTTGGCTTTTTTTTTTTTTTTAAACATTTGAAATGTACTTAAGTTTTGTGGGCTGGTATGGAAGCTGGATCAGAAGAAAGGTCCTGTAGGATGTTTCTAGCAGCAGCTGCCATGGTCAGGTTTCTAGGGAAGAGTTAAAAAACAAAGTATCACGAATCAGTGGTCAAAACCAGGGAAGTGTTTACATCTTTATCTGCAAAATTAATTTGTGTTGTTTAGAGTAATATTTGTGGCTTTTAAGTTAGTCATGAATCACACATATAGACTCGGATTCAGCTCGGGTCTATCAGCATCTTCAATGACATGTAGCGAGAAGGTCTGTTAGGTCTTTCACATGATAATGATTTGCAAGAAGGTAGTCTTTACTAGCAGTTTCAGTGTGTGTGAATCTGGATTTTAACACTCAAACAGTACACTGTCTGTGTGAATTTATTTTGTTTGTCTTTGTGTAGTAAGAAATAATAAAGATGCAAAAAGCTGCAACTCTATTGACAGCTGCTTATATCCAGGGGTGTTATGAAAGGTAACTAAAATCTGAGCAATTTAAAATGTAATTAGAATCTTCTTAGAAGAATAGAAAACGTTAATGGAAGGTTTTGAAGTCAGCAGTAATTGGTTTTCCTCCTCCTTTTCATGCAGGTGAAGATGTTCTCTGCAGGTACTTCAGCAATGAAAGGATACCCCCAATCATTGAAGAAAGCCCCTCCATACAGCACCCCCTCTCAAGGCCAGTGTCTGACAAGCATTTAGTGAGGGGAACGGATTATATTCGAGGCAGCAGGTGTTTTATGAATGCAGACCTCCACAACAGTGCAACAATTCCTTTTCAAGAGGAAGGTGCTAAAAAATCCTCTGTTACATCGTCCACAAAATCTTCCTCTGCAGAGCCGTCGCTGCTGGTCAGTTGGATCACGAGACTGAAATTGTTGACTCATTGACTATTGTTCACAGGATTGTTACCAAGTGCCTTTGCTCATCGGTCAGACTTCTCTACTTTTCAGCTTAACTGATGCATAGTGACTAATGAGATATTCTTTTCCTGGAGAATCTTACATTTCTGCTTTTTTGTTTGTGATATTTTTGATGGTTCAGAGGGTTTTATAGTGCAAGGAGGGAAGAAAGATAAAGATCAAGTTCCTCTTCGTGGCCAAAAGCTGAGGGCCTCTGTTCCCCTGGAAATGAGTAAAATTTCAGTGATACGGAGGCCACACGTGACCCGAAATCTACGTAATGACTCAGAGGAAATCGTTGTGTTACTGTAAAGTCCAGTGGCACTTCATTTGTCTGAATGCTCAGAGGCTGATGTGACTGCCTGGGTGTCAGAGCATGCAGGGCTCAGCGAAAGTTGTGTTACTCTCCTGACCAGGAAAGATAAGCAGGGAAATGGTGGTTTCACGCAAATTAGTGATGCTGTTGCAAGTACTGCATGAGAGCAACTGTGTGAGGAAGAAGTACTAGTGTTGACATTCTTTCTCTGATATCCAGAGATCTTAGGAAGTCTTAGGAAGAGAGTTCTCTCATTCAGAGGTCTTAGGAAGTTGGACTAATTTAAATACAAATCAATCCAACCTGATGTATAATCCATTTTATTGGCATCACAGTACAAATAAAGAGTGCTGAACAGCTGCAGTGCTCATCTGTAAGGATAGATGGTTTGCTACAACATGCCAAGGAAATGCATCTGTAGAGGTGGTAAAAGAATATATATTTTTTCCTTAATTGTTTAAGAATGATATGCTGTTAACCAAAGTAAGCTTTTAAAGAAGGTCCTGTTGGACTTATGGAAACTTTTACAGTGGTTCAGTTTTTGAATGATGTGTTGTTTTTATGAAAAATATGTGCTGTTATATATTACAATTGTAAGACATCTTGCTATTTTCTATATAGCTCAAATTTTTTTCCCCTCCAGAATTTTAAAGTAGCATTGGGTATTTTGGGAGGAAAATAAAACTTGTTTAACAAAGGAAGAGGATATTAAAGAGGTATTGTTTAAAACTGAATGTACATAAGATTGTTAGTATGCAAACAGTTGTGTTTAAAGTAATTTAAATGTTAAATATAGTTGTATATATTTTTTACACTTAAAACAGATACAGTTTGTTACCTTCCTGTCTGCGGTACTGGGCACAGATTAGTCAAATGAGAAGTATTTTATATTCCTTGCTAATTAATTGCAAGACTAACTATTTTCATAGATGATGCATTGCCAACAGTCTTTACCCCTTTGGTCTTGCTGAGGAAAAGACAAATGATTAGTATGTAACATTCAGTGGGGGAAGAGGGAGGTTAAACATGAGCTTGCACTTTGGACTCAGGCAGGAATCACGTGTCATAACGCAAGTGTTAAAATCATACCATAATTCTAGCTGTGAAGATATGACCACTCTGCTGCAACAAGTTAATGAAGGTGTGCTACAGCTCCACAGTGACACAAGGTGTTCAATTCCATTCTCAATTAATTATGTTTGATTCTGACTCACTTGTGATTTAAGTGGGGGCTGGTTTGGAACTTTTTCATCAAAGCAGATTATAATATGATGTTCTTGCATCACTTTTCTCCACCTTCTTCTCTCTCTTGGACTTCCCTGTCCGTAGGTGTTCTTGTCCCTTCATTTTGATGTCACTATACTCGATTGTCTCCAGTATGTCCAGGTATCTGTTGTACTGGGGAACCTGGAACTGGACATGGTACCCCAGGTGCCTAACCACCAGTGCTGAGCGGAGGGAAAGGCAATACTTTGTCTAATTAAGGCGGCTGATTTTCCACTGCAAATTAGCCAAGATCATTGAAAACACAGTTGTGTGTGGTTTTGCAATCAAAAAGGCAAATAATATTGGAGTGTTTTGCCCCTCTTGAGCTTTATCCATCATTGTTGATGCACTTCTGGCCATTGGAGTGTACATATGCCGAATAAATGTAGCAGAACACAATATGCCTGTTTTTGTTGGAAAAGCCGCATCCTTACGACTGTGAACTTATCGTGTGCTTTGGTAAGCTCCTTTGACTTCTTAATACTCTTGTCTGCAAGTACTGCTTGCTATAAGCTGCAAATCTTCTTATGTAGAGTATGGAGTGTAGGAGGAGTCTTTCTCTGGGAAGCTGGTGTTTTGATCGCCTTGGCAAGGAAGGGTTTTTTTCCCCCCTCTTTGATTATCAGAGGGGGGATTATCTGTTCTCAGTAGTAATAGACAAACTGTTTTGGGTTGCAGTATGAATATTGGACACCTGCACACTCACTTTTTAACGCAGTGATTTCGCTTAAGTGAACAAGCAGTTTAACACAGTGACCTAAAATGCAGCCATATCTCTGTTGTTTGAAATATAAGGACATAAATGCAATTGAAAGACTTACTGAGAGCAGACTTTATACTCTTTCTAATGTATATAAGCTAGAGCTTTTTGCATCCTATGCTAGTGACATTGATTACTGGAAAGCAACTGCATCAAGGATACTTAAAAGAATAATAAAAGAGATAGCTGTAACTTTTTAAGCACTTGATAATGTGAATTAAACACCACAGCCCTTTTTCATTTGCTGGGGTAGTGCTCTGACGTGTAGCTAGACCTTCTTCCAAATATCTGTTTAAAGACCTGGTCTGATCTTGCTATACAAGGGTAGCTGTTAAGGTATTGGCTGCAAGAATTTCTAATAGAAATTTTTATCAACTGGTGTTGGGCTGTCTGGTTATGCACCCATCATTCACTCTAGAAATCTTGATTCAAAGTGAAAATTAGTTTTAGTTGACTTGTTTTGTCCCTTTTCCTGACAGAAAGGAAGGAAAAGAAGGGAATATCTATGGGAAACATTCATAAATTGAGTCCAAGGAGAAGTTATGGTCCCCTCTCTGCATGGAGAATGGAGGAGGTCTGAAGTACTTGGGAAAGGCTGTAAGTCCATAGCCACCTACAGCCCATTTATTTTGAGGGAGGACCACTGGTCTGTAGCTGCTCTGATTGATATTCTCAACCAGTATGGCCAGCCTTAGCAGAAGGAACCTCACTTATCTCTTCAAGGACTTTCCAGTAGCTTCTTTACCTACGTATATGTCACACCATGTCTTCTCTTTGTCCTGTGGATCCTATTGCTATGTGGTGTGGTTGTATGTGCGTCTGAGAGGTGACCACGAAGCAAGGGTGTTCCATGGCTCAGGAAAGCACAAATAATGTCCAAATGATTTCTTTACCAACGAAGAAAGCATGTAGCTCTCTATTTCCTTTTCTTTCTCTTTGTTACAACATGTTAATAATAGCAAAAAGCTCTTTCCAAGAGAATCAATGGAGTAGATGGGGGAATCAAGCTTTCATCAGGAGACCGGCTTCGTGTTACGTAAAGAGCAAGTGTGCTGTTGCCACTGGATGATAATGCAATTGGTTGAATAAGCTGCTGCCGATGTGCAGTAGCAGCTAATGAACTCTTACATTTCATTTCAAAGAAACATCGAAATTCCTCACTGCATGAACACCAAATGAGGGGGAAAAACAGAAGTACCAGTGTAGGAAGATAAATAAATCAAGTTCCAAGGAACTGGTAGGAAGTGAATCATTAAGTGCAGACTTTACTCTGTTCTGTGAAAAGCACTCAGACTTCAGATGGTTTCTTTTCCTACAAGACCCCTCTCTCCTAGATAAGACTAGAGATTGAAATCCCAGTTTTCCCTTTGGGCACAATGTGCAATATTGACCAGCTGATGTTTTGTAAATAGCGGCTTGGCACAGGTCACCCACCACTGTCATTACCTGTTTGGAGAAAAGCTGCTGCTGTTTTGGGAGAATGATTTAAAATGAAAAAATGAAGAACTCACAGCAGTGCATGTCACATTATTCCTGAGTGTGGTTATTTTTCTTCTTTACAGTAACAGCTCCTGTTAGAAGTTCTAGTGCATGGAGAAGTGTTAAAAATTACACTTTTTCAGATCATTCGTTTTGCATTTTAATCTTATTTGGAGAGGGTGAAATCTGTCCTGGGTTTGTGGAATAACTTCTCCCACCCACTTCTTTGGCTCTTCCTCTTGGTACCATGCTAGCTGAAAAGCGAGGGGAAACATCTGAAAAGTCTAAAGTCCCAAAGACTCTCTTTGTCCAAGAGGTTAATTTGATAGATGTTGCTTGCTGAATTTCTTAATGCATATAGCGGATATAGAGAGTGCTCTCTAGTTCTGGGGGTAAAAAAAAACCCCAAACAACAAACACTTCCAGGAATGAATCACAGGCAATATCCTTCTGTCTTAACTGGAGAAAAATGTGGGTAACAAGTTAGAAACTGCTGTTATGCAGAAACTTGGCTCATCCTTTGGTATTGAAGGTATATGTGTCTGTTATAGCAAAAACTAGGCCTCAGTTGACTTCCCTAATGAGTATCCCGATATCCCACCGTGGTACAGTGCTCCACGACACTCTGAATACTCTGTCACGGTGGCAAAATAAGACAGTTGATTGGAAAAGATTGTAAACCCCACAAAAATATAGACTATTTGATACGCTTGCATATATATATTTATATATATATACGTTTATATAGTGAAGTTTCAGGAATGTGCAGTTCAGAAATATTGAGCAAGCTTCTATTTAGCCTGTAGAGTATATGCAAGCCAATACTTTGGGTGTTCGCTTACATAACCATTGTGAGAAAACACTATGCAGGATGGTAATATGAAATAGGAAATAAGATATAAAAATGAGTACTAATGGCTTGTAGAGACAGTTCAGGGCAATTCTTAAATGTTTCCTATAATATTATGGATAATTAAATTAGTGTTTGAATTCTGGGTGATCAACAGAGCTGGACAGAGTACTGTCACTATACTAATTTGATACTAATCAATGAACTGGTAACTTTTTCTTTCCACTAAGCAGGGCTTGTTTTAAAAACAATGTGCTCAATGCACAGAAAAAAGGGAAAAAAACCTCTAAAACTTAGCCAAACCAGGGAACAGATGGTGAAGATGAGCTTTATAGTTGGAGAGGATAAAGAAGTTTTTTTTCTTTTTACAAAAATATTTTTTTTTTCTGTCCAAATAACTTGTCCTGTTTTTATTATACTGCCAGCAGGCAATCTTCACAAACTGTTCTTCACCTGCAGCAACATCCTGAGTGGACCAAGTTAGACACCTCGTGAGGCTTTGACTTGGACCTCGATGATAAATTCAGCTCCCATCTTTTCTGCAGGTTCTACTTCCATGGAAACTTTTCTGTCTTCACCAATCAATTTTTGGGAGTCAAGATCTGGGCAGCAAGACTCGTGTGTGTGCGTTGTCAGAACTGCCTTTGCCAGCATCTGTGGTGTCTTGAAGGAGGGTGGGTGCTGGATTGTGCTTGTGGCTTCTGCACTTAGATAAGTGCTCCCACCACTTCCACTGTAACAGCTAGTGCACCATCTCAGACCATGAGTTAGAGATACTCGTGTCCAACTGGAAAGAAGTGTTGGAGTAAGCTGGCTTTGGCTGTATGCTTGCAGTGTTTTCCTTCTCTTTAGTCTGCGTTTTCCTTTGTGCACACCGTGCATATGGAACACATGCTCTTTTGGTGCTGTTGCATAGAAATGCTTTCGTCATCTTGCAGGCTGTAAAGTTGTATCATCATAGAATTGTTTAGGTTGGAAGGGGCCTTTAAGATGATCTAGTCCAACCATCAACCTACCTCTGATTAAAATAAATAAATCAGTAAACCATGTCACTAAGCAGTCTCATGGACAAGAACTCTCAAGAAAGCCATCGACTTAAACTAAGACGTAGAAAGACTTCTCCAAAAAGACTCAGTTTGGGGGATGGGGAAAAAGGGGCTGGGCTGAGCTGGATGCATGGGTCTGTGTTGTGTTGAACACTGTTTCAAAGCAGTAGAGCAGTAACTCTGCAGAGAAAACAACCCACACAAGTGTGATGGGCCCATTTGTTTCTACTGCTACGTTTGTGTGGTGCCGGAGTATGAAACAAGAGCAGTCACTCAAAGTAGTTATATATAGTTCCATGCACAGTGCTTGAGCTGTAAGATGCATGACAAAAGCAGTCAAAAGCTGCTGTCAATAACATAATTTCACCAAATTCCACTGCCTACGCTGCTGCTGCTGCACCAGTTTAAAATAGTAACTCCTCTTTATCCTGTTGCCTGCGCAGTGCGAACCCAGCTCTCTGGCAAGGGCATAACCATCAGTTGTGCTCTCTTTTGTGGTAGTCGGTACCTGCTGCTGAGATTGTGTCACTTCCATTATGGGGCCTCACACAGTGGTCCAGAACCTTAGTTTAGGTTATGCTGGACTCAATCCAGAAGGAAAGTCAAGTTTTAAAGAAATGCGGCTGGGCCAATATAAATTACAGTTGGGATTTTTGGTTTTCTTTTTTTTTTTAATACATACTCAATATGAAACAGGCAGGAGTTGTCTGTTGCATGTACTTTGCCAGAAGGAAGAAAAATGAGGATTACATGTTTGGTGGAGGAAAAAACCTCAGACCTTTGGGTGTCCTCCAGTTCCTGCCAGTGGGAGAAATGTGTTTGTTTTAGTATGACATACAATAGATGTAAACTTTTGTTTTTAAACCTCCCTGTGTGGCCACCTCAGTTGTTAAAGATGAAGTAAGCCACTGACTTTCCCCCCTAAGTGCTTATGGAGTTAACCTATTTTATTATTCTGTGAGAGGGCAAAGGTGTCTCCTCTTACATGATTAGGTGATTTGTTAACTGGCTGTGGAGACGGAGAAATTAACCGTAAAACAAATGCTGGACATTACTGATTTGTGGGGAAAATCCTTGGGATCAATTTGTGATTGCAATTTCTGTTCATTCCCTGGGCTCTGTTGAGGATGAAAATTCACCACACGTGGTGGCAGTTTGGCAGCAACCGAAGAATCAGACAACCAAGTCCAATTCACAGTGCTACTTTAAGCAGAGTATGTTGGTTGCTGCTATTTTTCTTATTTTGTAAGTTTAGCTCTCCTTCAGTGTGGATAGGGCAGGGCAGGACCAGTTGGAATGAGCCCGTGGAGCAAAGCTAATGGAGTGATGGGCTGTGCTTGCTGCTGGCACTCAGCTGCTGTGTGTTTTGGTGTACTTGGAGTGCCTTTGGAAGTAGTGAGCCCTCGTGACCTCTTAGAGGCTTTTTTTGTTTGGGAAATACTTACTAAGAGCCATAGAAAACGGCACAGTCTAAACTGATACCTGTATTTAAGGGCTTTTTCAAGTAATTGCTTGCTTCTCAGTGCTACTTAGTGATGTGTATCCCTCCCATCCCCTATGAACTGTTCCCACTGCAAATGCTTCTGATTAAATCCTTGCATATTTCCAGAGAAAATGTTTATAATGCCAAGTAGCCACAAATCAGCCATGAAGTTTTATCTGTAAGCTGTAAGACACCAAGCAACCAAACCATAACAAACACCAAAACAGGAGAGAAGCCCTCTTTAATATGCTATTATGAATAACGTCATGAATGATAATAATAATGAAACTGAAGTTCATCACCCTGGGGAAATGATCAGACAAATTTCAATGGCTGCATCTTGAGGGATTTCTATGGTTTTGCTCTGTGGTAGTAGGCAGTGAGGGCAGTAGTTCAGGTGGCTTGGGTTCTTGTAAAAACCAACTGCGGTGTTTAAATTTTTCTCCACAGAGCTTGAATGAAGGTTTTTCGTAAGCGTTAACTCATCTCTAGCTGAGACTGTCTTCCCCAAGCCCATTGAACGTCCCACAGAGCATGCAGAAGTTTTAATATCTTCTGGCACAGCTCTTGACTGTTTTTTTTCTTTGCTTTGATTTGTTTTCTGGTGGGAGGTTGGTGTAAGTTGCTATAACTGAATAAGATAAGAACAAAATCACTGATCTCTGAAATGAATTATTTCCCTTTCCCTTCTTCCTGCTTCCTCTCTGACCTTCTCCTCCCTACATTAAGGCCAAGGGACTTTCCAGGAATTTCTTGTACAAACAAACAGCTCTAAAACTTTTAATATTTATAGCATAATCTGGTTTGTTTTGTTGTCCAAGATAGCTTTGGCCAGACCTTTCCAGTAAAAATACCGCTGCAGGCAAGACAGTGTTTCCAAGCTCTCGATGCGCATCAGAATTCCTCTCTGTTTAGTAAGCTGTCAGCTTAGCCTCTTGCTTTGAAGCTGCCTAGCCCTCCCCAAGTGGTCCTTGTCCCTTTAGCTCCAAACACATTGGCCTCTTCCCACTGGAGAGGAGAAAAGGTCTGTTTTTTCTCCTAGTTCTGAGTTTTGTAACTCTGAATTCTCAAAATGCAAATTTAGAAAGTTCTGGGCTGCAGAAGCACTAAGTAATTGTTCAGGGTTTATTTTTTAATTTTTTTGAGAAGCAATAAAGACAGGACGTACAAGAGTTTAGGATCGAGTGCACCTAATTATTTCCTGGTCAGAAGTCTCACCTGGGATGGTACCGATGTGTCTGGGCACTAACCCTTGAAGCAGCAGCCACTGATGAGCTCCATGGCCCTCTCTCCATGCTGTCTCCCCACACCATCACGCTGTGGGGTGTTGTTGGGAATGGGCTGGATTTTTACTAACAGCATCCACACTGACAGCTGCCTGCTGCCCTGTAGTCAAGTAGAAGGTTGCCTTCCTCCCCCAGTATGGCTTTTTTTTGTGAGCTGGGAGCCAGGTGGGGCTCACTCCCTGTTAGCAGGGAGAGAGGGGAGTGGCTGGCACGGTGTGCTGGGTCGTATACCTGGTCCACGTTGGCTGTGTGGTGGCTTTGGATAACTATAACCTGCATGTGATTGTTGTGACTGTGGTGCCAACAAGCTGTAGGTCAGAACTACCTTATGAATACACTTGAATATCAAAGGAACCTGGGACTAGAAAACTGAAAAATGTAATAAAAGGCTAATGTGGGGTGTGAGTTACTCTTTGATTTGTGAAGTTTGTTTTTCTGTGGACGTGGGGGAACAGTTGGGGAGGGATGGCGTGTCCCATTGCACGGTGTTAACGCACAGGTAATATGAGAAAGACATTATGTCAATAATAAAGAGGATTTGGCAGCATAGAGCTCCTTGTATGGCACAGGCTTGGTTTACCTACTGTGTGCAGAAAGGCCTTTATTAAAGCAAAGTGGGAAAGTGAGCTGGGGTTGTCTGGGAGGGACTGCAAAGCACTGAGGCAGACATGTGGGGGTGTTTGCACATGGGTGAGTCAGGCCACAAGAGATGCGTCTGACTCGCTACTGCCTGGACTTTGCTGTTGTGCTTGTGATGGATATGGTCTGTGTGTGAGGAGTAAGGCCTCTAGCAGGATGTGGAAGAGGCTCAGTTTTCAGTATCGTGACTCATTTTCCCAGTGGTTGACCAAAGAAGGGGGGAGTGATGGAAAACCATCATGAGAAAGTGCTACTGTTTCTCTCAAGAAATGGTGGGGAATGAAAAAAACATTAAAAACATTACCAGAATTTTGAAGTTCAGAAATCCTGAATGACCCCTGGTAACCAAAGCATATGGCATCTCCCTCAGCTTGCTCCTGCAAGTGTGGATTTTTCATCTGCCTTCTAATGGAGTATTTGGCATGTTCTCAAAACGCAGATGATTTTGGGCATACTATGACCACACACAATGCTTGCTACTCACGTAGCTGAGTGTGATCAGAGACACCTAGGTGAGGATGGGTGAGTCTGGCAGTGTTGACTCAGGGCAAGAGCTGCAAGGTAAGAGTTGCACCAGCCTGACTAGTTTGCCCAACCTGAAGAGCTTGTATCACACGTAACACGTCTACATCTTAAAATGATATGAGAGTCAGTTATAAAAAAAACCCAACCAACCAAAACAAAAAACAAACGCAAAAGCCATTAGATGCTGCCAAAGCACCTTTTTCTGGTTCCTTTCCAATACTCTCACCTAACTTGCACCCCTAAGACAAAAATCCCCTGTGGCGCGTGGTGCCCCTATGGAAATGGATCCAGTAGGTGACCCCAAAAGCTTCCTTCTGTTGATCCAAAGCACCAGGCCAAACACCATTTCTGTTGTTTTTTCTCTAGGTCTTGAGTGACTTCCGTTGAGTCTAAAGACTAAACGTGAGGAGGAACGTCTTCACTTTGAGGGTGGCAGAGCACTGGAACAGGCTGCCCAGAAAGGTGGTGGAATCTCCATCTCTGGAGACATTCAAAACTCACCTGGACAAGTTCCTGTGCAACCTGGTCTAGTAGGACATGCTTTGGTGGGAGGTGAGGGGGGTTGGACTAGGTGATCTCCAGAGGTCCCTCCCAGCCCCGTATCATTCTGTGATTCCTGTGATGACCAGTCCATTCAATCTGTTGCTGCCTCCCCTCTTTGCTTAAGTGAGGTGGCCCATGGTGACATGGGTGCTGTATGTGCATTTGGGCAACGCTCGTGTGTTTCTCTAGATGGCTCCAGTTTGGTTGCCCTCAATGAGCACCTTGGGCAGTTTCTGCATTGTCACACGCGTGTGCCTGCAGAAGGCAGCATTGTGTTTGTTGTGTTTGTGTTCTCTAGGATAAATATGCACTTCTCCTGCTAAAAAAATAGTGCTTATCTAGCGAGAGGTTCTGTCCAAGGCAGTGCTAGGTCTGATTCTTCTTTTTACATTTTATGTCAAATCTTTTCGGTTTGTTAGAGCCATTCTTGATTCATTACATAAAGGGTGAAATGACAGTAGGATCTTGATGCTGAAGAGGATTCAAGTGAACATTTGAACAAATTGAGAAAAGGTCATGGAAATTAGAGAGGTAAAAACAGGCACTATTTCTTCATCTTTGAACTAAAGCAAAAATACACCAAGTAAATGTGTATATGGCTTACATTTATGTTTTAGGGGTTTTTGTCATCTTTTTTGTTTGTGTTTCTCTCAGACCACTGTCTGGAAACTTCTAATATTGTTTTCCTACAAGTTTGCAGACAATGAGAATACCTTGAACTTTCAAAGTGTCTCTGCAAGTAACTTTGTGGGACATTTACGATCAAGCTGCTTCTTGTGGTGCTGCCGTATCTGGGAGAGCAAATTGCTTGCAACGTCTGGCTTTTCTGTTCCTTCCCAGCCCTCCCACTCTCAAACCGATGCACATCACATCAGGTGGCTTTCAATATGATGGTCTCGTCACTAGATCCTCTTTTCACTGCCCTGTTTGGTGCAGAGATTGGATTTCTAGAGGCTGGAGATGGCTGCAGTATATGAGCACAGGTGGATGTAATTATTAGCAGGTTTGAGAACTGGAGCTGTTGTAAGGTAAAGCACATACTGCTGCATCCCAGCCGAAAAGTTGTTCTTCAAATAGAAATTGTGCTGGTATGTACTTGGACTATTAATTACGCGTCTGATTCAAAAATGCACAAAGCAGCATTTGTGTGCAACTTCAGTAAAGTTCACGTGGAAAAGCTGAATCATCCAAGCCGTCCGAATGATGCACGCTCTTCGGTGGCTGTTTTCTTCAACAGGCAGCTGGTGATCTCTCTTCCTGTATTTGGGGCGAGGAGGGGGTGTGTGTGTTAAGAAAAGGAAGACGGGAAGGAGTCTCCGGTGGGGGGGGGAGCCCTCTTGGTTCATATGTGTAAACTTTACGATTTTCCTGAGAAATGTCTAGATTTGTGGTAAGTTAAAACTGCATTTGGAGGATTGAAGAGGTAATATGTATTGCAACTAGGTTATAAAGTGTTTTTATTTTAAAGTAATAATGCTTTATATATTTCTCAGGCATGATTTGCTTAGTGTAGGTTGTATTTCAAGCAGTGCTTCATGGGGAGGTTACGGGAGTTGTGCTAGGGCTACAAATCCTTCAGGCTGGGTGAATTCTGCCTCTCCTGCTCCCCCCTTGAAACCAGGAGGTGAACTGTGAGATCTGGTGCCTCTCCAGCCAGAAAATGGTAACTTGACTTACCTCTTGTGCTGCCTATGTTTTAAATCTAGTATTTAATTTACATGTTTACTTACCTAAGCTCAGTGGTAGAGAAGGGCTGTTTAATGCTGGAAACACTCCCAGCTCAGGAGTGGGAAATGCAGATGATGGGAGGGGGGCAGGAGAAAAGGGGTAGTTTTGCAGACACGTCCCCCTTTCCCCCGGTATCCCCCCCACCTGCAACATCATCATAAGTTTTCCACATTTAGGATGTATCCTAAATGTTTAGGATGTATCCTAAATGTTTCCTGTGGGACATTTTGTTTACATTGAGCGTGGCAAACAAGTTAACTGTTTTCATGCTCTATCCCTTTATGACTGTCTTATCTATTTAGATTGTAAGGGGGTTTTTGTTTGTTTTGGTTTGGGTTTTTTTGTAGCAAGCTGTATCTTACAGTTGCAACATCCTGAGCAGGATGGGGTGGTGATTTAATTGGCTTCTAAGCAGTTTCCTACTAAATAGTAATGATACAGTTCAAAAGGCCTAAGAGCAGCAGCAAGAGCGTTGGTTTGGAATGGAAAAAGCGACGTGGAGGAGTTTTGCTCAGCGATCTTATTTTTTGGGCTTGATTTTTCTATGCTTTTTTTTCCCCCCAAAGCTGAAGAGCAGGCGTTTGAATCTTCATCTGAATCTATACCCACCTTTTGTGACTATGTCAGTACGATCGGTAATCTGCTTGGGAAATGATGGTAAATTGCTTGTATTTCTGACCATCACAGAACAGGGAAAAAAACCCAAAAGTATTGAAGATCTTGTTTTAGTCAGGTTTTTCAAGAGTTTCTTATTGGTTGTGCTGGGGGGCACTTCCATTGCTTTTGGTGACTGTCATTGTAGGGCTGGCAGTGCCAGTCACATAACCTGAAGTACTCACCACAGCAGGTATTTCTAATGATGGGGCCACAACCCCCTAAGGGTTCTTTGCTTAGAATCTGCCTTTGAGGAAACATTAAATAAAACAACATTGCTTTGTCTTAAGAAGAGGTGAATCGGTGTCTTAAGAACAAACATGGTAAAGATTTTTGTAAGAAATTTATAGGCCAGGTTTTTATACAAAAGGTAATAAACTTAAATTACAGGGTGGAGCTTGAAGTTGGGAGAAAAATCTAGAATCAAGGAGAGTTAAACACTGGTTTAGGCTGCTGAAGGAAGCTGTGGAACCTCCATTACTTGATGTCTTTAAGAACAGGTTAGGCAGTCTCTGTCAGGAATAGCCCAAGTATAATTGATCCTGCTGGCAGGGACAGACAATGATCTCTTGATGACTCTTTCCAACCTTATGAATCTGCAGAGATGTGAGTAGGCCTTATATAATTGCACGCTGGTAGAGTTCATCATGCACTTTCAGGTTGCTCTGGATAAAAGCCACCATATGCACTTAGAATCACTGTAACTGTAGGGAAGTTTTGAGGCTTAAAGGATCCTGAGGCAATCAACTGAATGCATGACAAGATTCAGTTCAGTGGATAAACAGCCGTCCAACAATCAGCACAGTGGAAATAAATATTTTTGCAAATTTTCAGCTGTCTAGAGTAAAATCATCATCTTCTGCAATTACACTTGTCATTCTTTCAGTTGAGGCACCTGTAGAACATAGGAAAACCATGGCTATTTATCTTGAGGAACTACATTTTTTTCCCCCTTAACTAAAGGAAAGTGTTAGAGATGGCTCCTTACTTTCAAGTCTTCAAGAGAGATCGCATTGACAGCTCTAAAACAGATTTTAGTCTGAGAATCAAAGCAACAGATCTACAAAATCTACTCTTTCTTCTCTTTCTTTATATCACTTCCTTGGATATAATACAGTTGAAAAATTCCCCCTTCCACCTCCCACCCCTCCCCCATTCATTCCTGTTGTAATCCTTAATTTTTAAAAAGGAAAATAACTTGCAGACAGACAGAGTAGCTCAAGTGCTTATGGAAGTAGCTTGCTTCTGTACGTAAGTTCCTTGTGAAAACAAGCTGTGAAGCTAAAAAAATAGCACTCCTCATCTTCTTTTGACCAATGGGTGGCCCAGGGATAAGAGCTTTGTGGGGAGACACAGTGATGGCATTATACGGATAAGTTAATCTCCCACAAACTGCAAGTCGTTGGTGGCCAGAGTCTCCAGAAAGCAGCCCTGAATATTTTGACATATGAGTCTGTAGAAAGCTCCAAAGAGAAGGAAGTGAAAGAACAGTGGCAAGCTTCTTACAAGAAGTTTTAGAGACGTGGGACTTCATTTGCACACGAGCACAGCAGCTTTCTTCAGCAGAAAGCATGGCGGGAAGAGGGATAGACTGTATCTTTTCTACCACTCAAAGGACAGAGCCATCTGCTTTTCCGTGTCATCACTGAATGGTGTCTGATCTGCTTGTCTCTCCTATGGACTACTCATTATTTCCATAAGCAACACATACGCTTCTTCAGGCTTGTCGCTATTACCCTCCAAGTGATTCAATGCACATGTAATAGCAGCAGTTATTTTAGGAAGCAATAGCTGAGTCTGCATCAGATGCCGAGATATGTTCTTGGGCAAGTTTTCAGGTAATGCATTTGTGTGCAGTTAAAGTGCTTTGAAGATACAAAGTGTCATGTGACTGATAAATAGTAATTAGTCATGCAAATAAATGGAAGTACTTTAATTAGGGCAATTTCAACAGGACTTGTTCTGTGGAACAGAGCCATTCTAAACATATCAAATAGATAATTTATTAGTGGGAACAACCTGTGATTAAGGGTGTTGTGTTTTAATTTTTTTTTTTTTTGGGGGGGGGAATAATATACATAGCAAAGGAGCGATGCAATAGAATAACGATCTGATAAGCTAAGAAACAATAACTAATAACTTATTTTTTTTCAAAGCATGCAGGAAGCTACAAATGAGATATTTGTGTCCATTCATCTCTGCTTGAGCCACAGTACAATTCAGAATAGGCTGGGGAATGCTTGGTTATGCACTGCCTGAAAAGTGGCAGCTTTGCCAGCTGGTCACTGTTTGAGTGTCCTTACGTGTGGTGTGGTGCTATAGTAGTTTTGTGTGTTGGTTTTGGGGTTTTTTTTTTTTTGTTTGTTTGTTTTTGGTGCCTTTTTCTTTTGGAAGGTGACCTGCCAGCTTCCTGACTGAGAGTAACAGCAAGTGACTGGAGCATGTGCCATGAGACCTTCTGGTGTTCTGTAGGAGATGTATGTCAAATGCTCCTAGGTCATTTTATACCTACTTCAAAGCCACTTTTGCGTATGTGTACAATTACATGTAAGGTGAAAAGAAATGGAAAGCCGGGATCAAGGTATTGTGCTATGTTACACATGTTCAGGAAGGCTTCAGAGAGTTAGAGCCAGATCTTTCACATTCTTGAACGTCGTTGCACCCATATGCTTTTGCATCCCTCAGAAAGCAGGATTGGGTACCTCTGTGGTGGGGAATGGAGCAGGATATCAGACTGTTGTTATTGATATGTGTGTGTTTATCACCTTAGACAGTGTATCTGGGTAATGTAAGTGATGAATGTTTGATGGGCTACGGGAATACATTCATGAACATATGTCTTGTCTTTTTGTTTTTAGTGCCAGGACTTGTTTATAGTGGAGAGTGCCAGAGTTCAATTAACCTCCAATTAAAAATCAGGAGAAGCAAGAGTTTACCTCATGGTAAACACTACGTAGTGCCTCAATTTGCTGTCTTCCAGTTAGTCACAACACCCACAGTCTATTTAATTTATGATTAAAATGCAAAGGCTCAATGTAGAGTGAATCTTCCAGTCAGACTTCCTAGTTTCAGTGGGATTTGTCTGAACTGTGTATTGGTGAATTGGTGTGTGTGTATGTCTGTGGGTATCCATATATATACCCATGTAGTTTGCAATCCTGCCCAAATTTAAACAACACATCTAGGATATTTATCAGAAATGCAATTGCAGGACTCATCAGCTCTGTTTTTCAGGGTCACTCTTTCACTTTTGCTGCAGCCCTTCCCAAAAAGCTCTAGACTTATAAACTGGAGTCAAGGCATGTGGATCTGCCAGTTGCCACGTTTCCCTGTCCCCACAGCAAGTCTTCTTACCTAGAAAGCCCATAAAACCAGTCTCAAGTGAAAGCTTTAATGGTGCATATCATGTTTAACTTGCATCTTTCTGTACAAGAGGTATATTTCTCTTGGTTTGGGTTTTGGGGTTTTTTTCCTTTCTTTTTTCTTTAAACTGACAATATACAACAATAAATTTTCATAGTTGTTGAGGTTATGATGTCTACTGAGTGTAGGTATTTTTTTTATGGCTGTCTACAAAAAGCTCCATGCAAAACATCTCGTTAATCATTGCTGTGCTCTTTCTAGTGTAAGGGTTACACTCCAAATGCAGCCATGTCTGTCTCTACCTTTAAAATGAGGTCAAATTGACATTTAGAGCTACGCTTTGAAAAAACTGCTGTGACTTCCTGACCTTTCTAAAACTGGTATTCTCTGCCTCTTAAATAGAGACTTTCACTTAAAGGAATTTACAACAGATTTTCCTCTCAATCCTTCACACTTAGATCCTGGCTTCATTCCAGATTGTAGAAACTGGATTTGTAATTGTCTTATTTACAAGGTAGGGTTTCCCCCTCTTTGTTTGCTTAACTTGACAGATTGTAGACTATCAGGCGCCACTTAACCTTTTCAAAAAAATATTTTGTTTCAATTCCTTTTGGCGTAAAGATCCATTCATTCTCTCGAGAAAATTTCATCAGAATGAATAGAAAAAGTAGATTAATCTGGATTAAATTTGTACTATCAGAGACTGTGTTAAATTGTGGGTTTACCAGAATGAGAGAAACTAGATTAAAGTTATGCTCAGTTTTATTAGCAGAGAATTTGGCTTAAAAGTCCTGTTATATTTTTCCCATGAATTTTCAGATTCAGATAAAATTTTAATAAAACAGCAGCTTGAATTTCCATTCCAAGCTTAAAACAAGTCTCAAACATGCTAAATATTTCAAGGAACAAAACCTTCATCCCAAATGCCTTCTAGTTTAAGATTGTGGACTATTTACTTATTCAGTCTCTGCTCTCTAAGGGAGTGGAGCATCTCCCCAACGAGGGAAGGCTGAGAGAGCTGTGTCTCTTTAGCTTGGAGGAGACTAAGGGGTGACCTCGTTAGTGTTTATAAATATGTAAAGGATGAGTGTCAGGATGATGAAGCCAGGCTCTTCTCAGTGACAGGCAATGATAGGACAAGGGGCAATGGGTGGAAGCTGGAACATAGGAGGTTCCAATTAAATATGAGGAAAAACTTCTTGACAGTGAGGGTAAGGGAACACTGGAAGGGGCTGCCCAGAGAGGTTGTGGAGTCTCCTTCTCTGGAGACATTCAAAACCTGCCTGGATGTGTTCCTGTGTGACCTGATCTGGGTGTTCCTGCTCCGGCAGGGGGATTGGACTAGATGATCTTTCAAGGTCCCTTCCAATCCCTGATATTCCGTGATTCTCTGAATGGCACTAAGAGGCTGAAGCACAACTGGGAGGGAGACACAGCCAGCCAGCACAGGGACACTCATTGGAAAGACTTGTGGATTCAGGACATTCTCAAGGCTCTTTCTTCCAAGGGTGCCATCATATGTCCTTCTGCCTCCTTGCTGCTCAAAACGACTCCTCATCAGTACTTCCTCTTCCCAATGACCCTACCCAGCAGGTTCTGGGCCCAGCACTTTCTTTAGGAAGACATAGTTGATGGGTGAGAGAGGGTGTAGTCCAGAGTTTGTTTAAGGACCTATAGGATCTATAAGAAAGCTCCTGAGTGAGCTGGTTGTCTTCCTGGTGTCTGTAGTTCTCCATTGGACTCCTCCCACTGACCCAAAGGGCTGCAGGTCCTGCTCATAAGGGTTGAGGGAGGTGGAAGAAGAATGGTGTCTCTTCTTAGCCATGGTAGGGATTGGACCATGGACGAGACAGGGTGTCTGTCAGATTATCCTGTAGTGCCTGGAGCACTGGGTGTTGCTGAAAATCCCTAAGGAGGATTGTAGATTAGAGCAAAGAGGAGGATAGCCTGCACCAAAGCAAGCATGTTTGATGTCTGCAGAGTCCATCCACAGTACCATCATCATGTGAGGTGAAAGCAGGTGCTCTGGTACCACCACTGCACCTCATGCCTCCTCACTCCTCCGAGATTGACACCAAGTGACTTCCCAGCATTGGTGCCCTGAGGCACTGGTGCCTGCAACGCTGGTCAGGAGGCCTGTGTCTGAGAAAGGTCTTTCTCTTGGATGGAATACTCTTTGCTGTTCACCTGCTGGAGCCTTCCTCCCCCTGTCCCTTTCACAGAGCATATGAGGACATCAGAGGTACAGCTGGAGAGAACCAGTCCTTTTCTGCAAACTGCAGCATATTGTGTGGGTAACCCTGGCAGACCCTGCATCAGTCTCTGCCTGTTTTAGCCAAGAGGGGAACTTCTGGGTGACTGGGAGGACAGTGACTACCAAACCGTGTATTACTTATACAACATATTCTCTTATCACTGTCTATAGTTTTGTTTCAAAAGGTTCCATGCAAAAGGCTGGCCCTCACCTGGAATTTCTGACAAGTTTTGTTGCTGTACTACTCAACAGCTTTTTCAAATCCCACTGTGTGAGCAGCTGGCACTGGCAGTCTGGGTGGGCAGTCAGGTTCATGTCTGTGTGACTGCCGTAGGAGGAGAGCACAGCAGTAACTTTTCAGCTAGCTGGGCTGCTGAGGTGGTGACTCGTGCTGGCTGGATTTTCTGCTCCGCTCAGCCTGCTCTTTTGTTTTATCTCAAAAAGATTGCGAAAAGACTCTATATTGTGCGAATTGACTTGTCTTCTGCAGCAGTGTGACAAGCAGCTCATGTGTAACAGCCTGGTGTACGAGTCCTTCAGAAACTGTTGGCTTCTGTGGTTTTCTGTTTGTTACTCATGGTGTTTGACTGCCTGGCTGAGCTGTGTAGGTCTCTCTCTGCTCCCTGATAATTTTTTGTGGTGGGAGAAAGATGGGATTTTGTCCTCTGTGGATGAATACGGGTATTCATAAAAAGAACAGACTGTCCAGTCATGCACATAAATAAAAATCCATTTAAGATAATGATGACGAAATAGGAACTTCACATGAGTCAGATCGTCTTCTGTAAATCCAGATAATAGTGAAGTCTGTAGTGTCTACTTACTTTAGGCCCTGGTCCTGCAAGCATTTATCAGTGTGTGAATACATTTATGTAGCACTGCTGACTTCTAGATGACTGCTTGAGTTCATAAGATTACTCCAAAGGCTATGGAATAACCAGAGTAATTTTGTTAAATCTCATCTATTTTAATGTGTTAGTGTCTTCAGGCTGTGGTCATATGTATTTTGTACTTCATAGGCAGGGGAAGGCTGTCCTAGAGGTGAGTAACTGTTAACTGGGAACTTACAAGTCGTGAGCACAGGACCATGAGCACTGCATCTCAGCAGTAGGAAAAGGAAGGTCATGGGAGAAAAAGTAACGTTTAAGTCATTTCAGAGGCTTATGAGTGAATATTTTCAAAACTGTGAGGCAATCCAGAGCTAGCCATGGCTTTTTATATTTCCCACTGGGGGTCAACAGTTTGATTTAACATTTGATAGTGTTTGTAGCTTATCACAAGGTTCAGATGTGAAACTTCTTACAGAGAAATACCTTTAGGTTTGCCATCAGAAAGAAAACTTAGAATATCTTGTTTGGCCTCATCCACAAGCTAAAGCAAGCAAAGAAAAAGGGCTTTGGAGCAAAGTAACTGTTTAAAACCACTCTGGTAGACAATATTGAGTTGGTTTGGTTGGTTTTTGGTTTTTTTTAAGAAGCATGAATATGTTAAATACAATGTCAATGAACATTGATGGTCATTTATAACTACTCCTTTTTGATACACTGAAGATTTGAAAGCTGTGGTCTCTCAGTAGAGATTGAGGAGGAAAATGATGCTCGTTCCTGCACCATCATGACTGACATATCCAGATGTCTCTTTAGGGAATAGCCTCATGCTTTATCACGTACATGTGCGTTATTGGAATTCCCATCTGAATTGATTCCATGTCAGTGAAAAACAACATATAGCTGAGTTATAATGGAAACCTGGATACAATGAACGACAAGAGAAGAACTTGAAGGGAAAGAATGAGAACAGGAAAGTCTAATCTTCAGCATTTCTATATATAGAAAACACCTCAAGGGTCAGCACATACTGTTTTGTATAAATACATTTAAAATGCATTTTGTAGGCACATATTTCCAATGTGTTGTAATGATTGGAAACACATGTAGACTTGAAAAATTATGTGAAGCATGCAGAGCCCTTGCCCATGCACATAAGTAAAAGCTATGCACTGTGTATACGTGTGTAAATATTTAGCTGGAGGAACAGCCACATAAGAACTACTTCAGAACAATTCCTAAGTCAGGAAGCCACAAATTATAGGTTTGAAATTTACCACACTGGCATGTCTACATAAATAAAACCAACTGGAAAGATATGAGGGAGGAAAAATGCATTTACAAACAGTATTAGATTAGAGAAGACAAAAAATGCTAAATCCTTTTATTGGCTCTAATCAGAAGGCAGGAAGATTATTACAGGCAGGAGCTTGCAGACTTCAGCCAAACAACTTTCCAGCTCTGAGTTTGAGTCTTGATTTTTATTTATGTGTGCGCATGCAATCAGGGCTCTACACATAGTCATTATTTTGACAGAGGCCAAGAGGAGGCATGGTTGTATTTGTTTTTCCCCTTTCCAGGAATGTTACCATCATCTTACTCCCTCTTTATCTTTGCCAGCTCTTTGGGATGGGGTGATGTCATCTTCTTTATCTACCTAGTATCTACCATAATGAGGCCTTGATCCTAACCAAGGGTGTTGCCTGTTTCATGAATGTTGAATTGGGAAGCAGCTGTAGGAAACCTGAATTTCTGTTGCAGACAGCAACACTTCAGCTAGAGTAAATACAACTGATACTTGTAAAACCACCGAGACAACTGCTAGTTGTCACAAGGCCATATTCAGGCATTGGTACGTCACTTCTCTTCCAGTCCTCCCACCCTTAGCCTACACTGGAGAAGGCTCCCAGAGCTTCTCTCCCCACTCAGTTGTCACACTTGCAACTGAGCTGCAGCTGGGCTGCTGGAGGCTTGGAAAAAGTAGCTGTCCAGAACAATTGGTCCCTTCTCAGATCCAGGTCTTCTTGGAGCTGAAGTAAGGACAGAAGGTAAAATGCAATCCTTTGAAAGGAAGATTAGGAAAAGGGGATGTCATTAGGTCCGAAGAGAGAAAGCAAAGCAACAGTGTATGTTTGTCTGGAGTTGTCTTTTCCTTCTGTCTCTGAAAAGAATCACTGAGCAGAGGTGTAATTGTCTCTGATGTGGAGCATCCCCATGTGGTGGAGAAAGTCCATCGCTCACCTTGTCTCCTGGTCGGGTCTGGGAGGTCTGTAGCACGACTGGCAAGAAGACAGCAAGGACGCTGCTCTTTGTCATGCAGACTTCTTGGGGCTTCGTCCATGTCGTCTGCTTCATCATCTAGGAGGATGTAAAGGAAGAGGAGGAGAAGGGAAGGCGTTATGTAAGTTGGGGTAACTCATTATCTAGAAATGTCTGAAACTTTTAAAAAGGGTGGGTAAAAGCAAATGTTTTCTCAAGACTGTGTGTCATGAAACTAAAATTGAACATAGAGGTTCAGTTCCATCACCTGGTTTCTCTGGAGAGGAAATATGAGGAGTTTATTCTGTAAGTGCCTGGAAGCTGGAGGCTTGCTACAGGAGAAGGATTTGTAGGTTTAGAAAGTTTAGTTCTATCCTTAGGCTCTGCTGTGGAGATCATAAGCAGATGCTGCATATAACCCTAAGGAAAATGACTGTCTAGAATACGTCGGTGTAAATGTTGTTATGTGTCAGCTCCTGGAAACTGGAGTGTTAGTAGGACCTGGACTGGAGGTGTTTCTGTGAGAGGGTACCTCCTGTTCTGACACCAAGAGATGTGTCATTGTAGCTATGGCATTGTCATCAGCTTTATTAACTTAAAATCATGAGAGTTTGGTCAGCAATTAGTAATTTCTGCATCTTTTTAGTTCCTCTGGTTAGAGGGGTAGATTGGTCTTAACTGGCATCTAATAACAAATACTTGTTTTGGGTGGTACCTGGGGACTGCAGTCCCCACAGCTGTGGAGCCAAAGTTCCTTACAGTGTGTGATGGATTTACACCTGTTCTTCACCACGCTTCCATCTGCAAGAGAGAACAGTCGTGGCTTTCCTTGGGTGATGTGGGGAACTGAGGCAGAGGTAAGCCAAGGTTGCTCAGCACTGCAAAGCAAACGGGGGAATGGGAAGCCCTTGAATTGTAAAGCAGTGCTCTTCTGCAGCTGGGCTATCTTCCCTGTTGTCAGTCTCCTAACTATTCAGTGGCTGTGGATCATTCAGTAGTACATGGTGGTGGTAACTACCAGTTATTCAGTCCTTGAAATGACCTCTACTTGATGGGTTTCCTATGCCTACAGAGAATTTGTCTGAACTGTGTTTAATCAAGGACACAAAAAAACTTAAGTCTGCAAGTTAACACCAAGGAAAACATACAGTTGGATATTTTTCTGTCCAGAATGAGTTTAAATTTTCTGTTAAGATTTTGATCTGTTTGGAGTGAATGCACTTTATTTTTGCAGTAACAGAAGTGGTCAGAGACTAAATTATATTTCTGACTAGATCTCCTGGGTTAGAATGTACACAGTTCTCCTTACTGGAGAAGGGGGAAGGAAATGGCTTGAACTATGGCACAGAAAAGTTGTGCAAAGAGAAGCTTAAGGTTTGTGGTTTGTGATGTTTCCACTTGCCCACTCCATTGTGCATGGTCTCTTTGGGGACAAGATACGCCTACTGTTGTGGCCCTCTGCAGCAGAAGGCTGTGTAGGGGGCCACAGGAGGAGGTGTCTCTGCTGGGTTGTAGTCACTGAAACACAGCTGTTATCTTCTACAGATTTTGGTAGAGTCAGATTTATATGTGGCAATTCTTTCAAAATATTTTCCTATGTATTTTCCCTACAGCTTTTTAGCTGTGTGTGAAATTCCTTTTAGGTTCCCTTAGATGTGATAGGGTAGGACTGGGGGAGGACACTTGAATATTTAATGTGATTGCCATTCAGGGGGTTAAAAATTGGCTATAACTAATGCTTTCTTGAATACCTCATAAACTTTTTTATTGTGTAATGTGTAACATATTACACAACCGAGTGCTGTTCCAGCATAACCGTGCTTCTACTGTGCTTTGATTAGGTGGAGCTGATGCACAGAACTAGATGTTTTATTAGACATCCCTTATCTCATGTCGGAGCATAATAGGTCCAAGGGAGCCTCCCACTGAAACCTGAGTCCTGCATACAACCCTAGGTCTCTGCTTCCCTCTCTGCTGGAGCAGGTCACTCCACCAGCTGTCAACTTCTGCTCTTTAAACCAGGCCTTCATCCAGCTGTTCAACTCGGTGGCTGGACTAGGAAGTCTGCTGCTGATATAAATTTTCCATGGTCCAACGAGTAGTTAATAGTTAGGCACTCTATAACTGGTGGGGGCTGGGTCAATTTTTTTTTATGTGGGGTTAGGCTATAGAGAAATCTTGAACTGCTGCAGCTGAGTGTTTCTGGCAGGCAGCCTAAGGGATGGGATAGAAAAGCTTTTATAAATGCACTGATGCACAAATGTATGTTTAATGTGTGCATGCATATACATAGTATTTCTTAAACAAGTAGCTTTGCATAGCAGGAGAGGCAAGCAGCTGTTCTGCATAAGGCTGGGGCATGGTGCTGCTTCCCAGCAGAACCCAGCCCCGTCCTCTCCTGCTGGCTGCCACCAGCTCCTGTCCTCTCCTGCAGGTTGCCACCAGTCCCTGAGCATGGGAGCAGCACCCTGTTGCCTACTGCAGCCTGGCTGGGTCTTGCAGGCACTGGTTTTATTTCTCATTATCCTACTTTGATTTGCTTGGTAATAAGTTAAATAAAGTTTTTCCCCAAGTCAAGTATGTTTTGCTAGTGATGGTAATTAGTGAGTGATCTCTCCCTGTAGTTATCTTGACGGATGAGCTTTTTCGTTATGTTTTTCTCTTCCCCATCCAGGTGAGGAAGGGGAGTGATAGAGTGGCTTCAGTGGGCACCTGGCATCCAGCTGGGGTCAACCCAGCATGTATCTGATAGAGTGAGATGGAAAAGGTTGTAACTTCTGGTAAATAGTTGTTAGTCTCTTTGGTTCGATTGCTAAAATCATAGAAAATGAGGGACACGCCAAAATTCCTTCAGATCATCAGAAATAGAACCAGAGAAAGA
Organism: Nycticryphes semicollaris; assembly: GCA_013400055.1. Classification (NCBI taxonomy): domain Eukaryota; kingdom Metazoa; phylum Chordata; class Aves; order Charadriiformes; family Rostratulidae; genus Nycticryphes; species Nycticryphes semicollaris. The sequence continues at coordinate 692,119 of VXBJ01004231.1, forward strand.
TTTTGATACAGTCTGAGTTGTAAAAGTGGGAAAAAGATGACATGACCATAAGATAGTGTTAAATGAGCCCTTGTAATAAAATTTTCTAAAGGAGATCCTTTTTGCTTGAAACAAATCTAAGAAGAACTCTCTCAGACTGAAATACTATAAGGATATCTTTCAAAACAAGTAAGTGAAAAAGGTTGTTCATCGGTCTTCAGCAACTGGCTGTATTGATACAGAATTCTAAGGCAACTGGGAAAAGGAAACGCTTAATTATATATGATTGTATGTGATTTATTGGCTGAATTAGTTACAGGGCACCAAAGTGTTGTGGTTTCAGTTGGGATAGAGTTAATATTTTATTAGCAGCTGGTATAGTGCTATGGTTTGGGTCTGTGATAAGAAATAGTTTTGATAGTGCACTAGTGATTTTAGTTGTTGCTAAGCTCTCGCGGCCTTTTCTGTTCCTCACTCTGCCATGCTCTTCGGCTTCAAAAAGAGGATTGAGAGGCCATGTGGTAAGGTCTGCCAGTTATGACTGGAATAGAAATAGTATTCATTGGCACTCTGTAACTCATTTTTTCATAGGAAAATTAATATGTGCCATTTATTTAAAAAAAAAAAAAACACAAACAAAAAACCCCAAAAAAACCCATGAACCAAACCCCAACCAAAAAACCCCAAGCAAACAAAAAGCCCCCAACAAACCTGACAGTAAAATTAAGCAAAAAGGAAGTACTTTTTCCACATACCACACCATTAAATTGTAGGAGCTGATGTGGATTTTGTTTTTCTGAATGTGTAAATGGGTCCAGTAATCAAGGAGAAAAGCTTATGGAAGTAATAGCTCTTGCATAGAATGAAGATGTGCAGGTCGTCCTTCAGGATGCGCTCAGGCTGTGGAATGGCAGAAGTCCCCATGGTGGCCTCGCTTTACATTGTTCTCTGTTTTGGTACTTGCTGTTGTCTGTTGTCAGGGACAGGGTCTGGGATCACCTTTAATTTTACCCAGTAAAATTCAGAGCATGAAGTAAAAATTCCACTTCTATTTAATTTGCAAACCTTACGTGTAAGTAATTCAGAAAAAATAATCCATAAGATCAATTTTCTTCAGTTTGTTATCAAAGATACGGACGCTTCACCGCTTCCTTCCCTTGGAACACCCATATTAGCGATACTTCTTTTCATATCATAGCGTTGGGCCAAGTACTCTAGAAAGTGTCAGGGATGAAATTTGCACAAGTATGTTCTTCTTGAACAAACTTGCATTGCTTTGCAATGGCCAAGGATCTTTGCTTTAATTCTGGAGGTCATTGCTGGTGCTGTAAAGACTCGCGCAGGCCTTCTCAGCCTTGTGCACCACCCGTAACCTCACTTGTAGAGTCTTGCTCTATTATCCAGCTGTGGGAAACGCCTTGCTAATACTGTCTCTGTGTCAGCATCAGGAGAGATGTTGCCCAGGACATTTGGGCCAAAGCTCAGTGTTAGCAGGAAGGTGGCTTGTTGGGGTGTGGGGCAGGCAGAGGGGTGCTTTGCCAAGTAAGAATGCCTGTGGGGTACCTTTGTAGTTTGTGATGGTGGGAAGCACCAGGGACATTACAGCTGTGGTTACAACTGCTGTAGGAGGCTGTACCACTGCTTTACAGAGGTGACACTGGGGAAAACATGCAGAGATCCTTAGAGAGCTAAAATTGAAAGACCAAGTAGGTGTGTGTCCTGGCAGGCAGAAACTGCCTGAGGGACTGTGGAGAGCTCCTCAAAAGATATGGTGCTCTTCTAGGTTTCAAAGATCCTTTGAACTCTTCAGCAACTATTTGCTGCAGGCTCTTAGAGAAAAGATGAGTGGAAAACAGGAGTCTGTACCACTGGCTTGTCTAATCACACCTTCTCTTTTGCCTTCCCACTTCCCCTTTTTCACTCTTTCTGTAACCATCCACCTCTGTTCCGTCTTTTTTGAATAGACAAAAAAAAAATAAATAGACAAAGGAGCTATTGGAACTGAAAATATATGAGTTTGAAGTGTTTGTTGAAGTGCTGTTGTGCCCAGAGCTTTGCATGAGAAGTTGTTTGGACCTCAGCAGCTGTTTATAGCAGCGCAACAACTCTGTAGGAGTGGTGGGGTGGAGGAGCTCTAAGCCCTGCTTGAAGTGTCAGAGGACAATGTGTGGCAACACCACTGAGCTGTGACAGCCACAGCTGAAGGGTCCTTCATCTGCTTCATTTCAAAGAGCTTGAAAGTTGCTGCTTTCAAAGGAGCTTGCCCAAATACTAGTCAGTTCCCATACAAAAGGAAAATAAATTTCTGCTAGTTGGTGATGAGCTTGAAAGTTAGAGTTGATGATACCATAGATAACATTGTCTTTTCAATCAAGGAATACTTGGAAGATTTTTCTCAGAGATGGTTAAACATTTGCTCCCCTATGACAAAGCAGAAACCAGTAAGATATCCTCAGTGTGCCTGTATGGGAAATTGTTAGTGCCTTTGCCTTGAACTGCTGCCATTAACAATGTAAAAGTATTGGTAAAGGTGTCACACACATTCTTAGGGTTTTGTTAGTTTTTGTTTAATCAGGATACAATCTATTACTAACATTTTCATGTTCTTCATCTAAACAATGGGCTTAACACTGCGCTGTCTTGCTTAGGATGTTAGGAGATCTCCAGCTTTAGGTCTTTACCAAGGTGAAGTGCCCTGTTGTGGCGTATGTGAACCTAGAAGAAAAATGACTTGGTAGAAAAGGAACAGTGAGTCCCAGTTACATTTCATAGGAGCCTATTCAAAAGAGAGAGAGAGAGAGATAGATATATTTTAACCACTAGACCACAATGACTCAAACGTTTACTGAGTTGTATCACATAATGCTTTTATTCCCTTCTCTCACCTTATTATGACTGACTGTTGATGATGAAAAATGCAAATAAGCTGGGGGAGTGGAGGAAGGTAAAAATCGTAGCTGGGCAGAAAAGAGTGACTGGAGAACATCCTTCACCCTCCACATCCTGATAGGTTTGTTGCTGTGCTGGGGACAGGCACTGTGGGGGAGGAAGAGAGAGAAAGAGGAAGTAGCAATCACAGATGATTTGCAACCTCAGCAGAAAATACTGATGAGAAACAACCGAGGCAGCTGAGGTCGGTGCTCTTCCTGGTGAACGTGGCAGAGTTGCTGCACTGACCCCTTTTGCTCCTCGGAGGTGTGAGAGCTCAGCAGTCAGCTTTCCTCAGCACAAGGAGGTGCATAAAGGAGAAAAAGCCAGGAAGGAATTTTATTTGGGGAAATTGGATGAATCCAAATGAATACAGAAGATGTATATGTACCGAATGATAGTATCATTTGAAAAGCTGCTACTTGATAAAGAGATGTGCAAACAAAGCCACCATGGTGTGTCAGCCTTTTCTTAGCAATGTTCCAAAACCTGACCTTTTGCAAGGTAAAGATTTTTGAAGGCTCTGCATTTCAGTTGGCTGTAGCATGATAATATTTGAATTTAAATGCAGCTCATATGACCCTAAAGTATGATGGAATTCGGTGCACTCTCAGTGATTTACATACAGAGTTTACCAATGAATTGTTGACACGTTGAATTTGATGACACAAATCAATGTCTGCATTGTTTTTTTATCTATTTATCTTACAGCTGGAATGAGAGATCCCTCTTCTGGGTTCTTTAAAAGTACTAGGCTATCCTTAGGAAGCTTAGCGCACAACTCTAGAGGTACTTGAAAAATACATTTGAGATATGTGAAAATAAAGATTTTTTTTTTTTTTGAAGGCTTTCAAACACTTCAAAATATTTTTCATTTTCAAGAAATAGTCTAGTTTTTAATTTTTGCTTTTGCAAAATGACTCTGGAACAGAAACAGTTGAGGCAGAATGCAAAAAAATGCGTGTATGTTGCTGATTTATATTTCCTGTTTAACAAGTTTTTTTTCTTCTAAAGAAAAGCGTTGCACCCAGCAACTCCTCTCTTTTCTCGAATAATTTTTTTAAAACATGAAATAGTTGTACAAAGGTCTTACTATTTTTTCTGTCTGTAGGGAAAAAAAAAAAAAACTGCTTTCAAAACTTTAAGTTTGCATGACTTGGCAGAACAGCTGGAATGTATGAACGAGGTAGAAGAATGTGTTGGCTTAGTGATAAAAGAAAACTTCTGAAGGAGTGGTTTTTTGGAGTTGTATAGTCTCTCTTCATTATGATATCCCTAACTGTGTCATTTCTTATTTGGATTTTGACATAGATTTTTATACATATGTACAAGTACACAGGTTCTCCTAAACTTGTGTTTATGTTCATACATATCCTGCTTTTTGAAAATATATGCAACTCTCTACTTCCGGGAACACTTTTTATTATCTTCACAACAGGTTTGTGGATGATCTACTAGTCAGAAGTAAGTTTTGGATCTAACGGGGAATGACAGGCACATCGCACTACCAAGGCTGGAGGGGAGCTGAGGAGGTCTTGGTCCAACCTCCTACTTATAGCTGGCTCAGCTGTGAGATCAGACCAGATTATTCAGGGCTTTATTCTGTAAAGTCTTGTAACCTTCCAAGGGCGAAGACAGTACAACATTTCTGGGTGACTTGTCCCACTGTCCTCATGGGGAAAGAGGTTTTCTTTGTAATCAGTCTGAAGCTCTCCTGTTTCAACTTCTGCTTGTTGTGTCTCATCCTTCTGCCATTCCCCACTGGGAAGATCTCAATCTTATTGCTGCCCCCTCGTAGGTGGTGGAGGGCTGCTGTTAGGTGGCCCCTGTACCTGTCCCTTCTCTGATCTGGAAATGTCCCAGTCCCCCAGCTTTTTGCAGGACAAGTGCTCCAGCTACAACCATCTTGGTACATCATGTTTGAGTTTGTTCCAGTTTGTCACCACATTTCCTATATTGGGGTGGTCCCAAACTGGATGCAGTATTTAGGTGTGATTCAAACCAACTGAAGGGGAATAATGATGTCCCTTGATCTGGCTATGCTCCCATTAATATAGCCTGTGATGCTGCCGGCCTTCCTGCAAGCCCACCACGCTCCCTGTGTATCTGGAACTCCTAGTTTCTGTCTCAGGGCAAGTGATGAAATTGTGCATGTGAATATGTACAATGGGAAGCTGTTGCAGGCTCTCTGGCAGGTCAATGAATTATGAACGTATAAAGCCACAATAAGCAGCAGTAGCATTAATATGACTGGAACTGCTGATGGCTTTTTATCAGAGATAAAAGGAAAGCAGTGGTGTGAGGTTGTGCAAGACATGACTTTGAAGCAAAGAGTGGGATTTAGGATTCTGCACGTATGTTAAACTCCTTGATTAGTATAGTGCTGCAATAAACCCAGTGTCTAATGTTCAACTTTGGCAATTGACAAGACATTCAAGTGATTTTCTGGTTACTTTAAAGGTGTTCTGTTTGTCTTGTATGATAATGCTGTCATTATAAAGATAGCTAATATACTGTCCTCCCATGAAACAGTTAACCTGGGGAACTCCAAACACTTTAGGGGTATTAATTAGCAAATCTTCATAGCATTCCTCCAATGTAGGATAGTACTGTCTACCACCTAGAAAAGTGTGGAGGTAAAGCTGTGGAAGTGGTCAGTTCAAAATCAAGTGGTAAGTCAGTGCTGGATTTCAGGGCTAGAGCCTCTGAGTGCTCCTTCCCTGCTCAAAGGCTGCCAGTCTCATGTCACCCATCAGCATTTTAGTCTCAAAGTCTCACGCTGGGACTTAGCCAAATGGTGGAGGTCAAAATACAGCTGATTTCCTCTCCTTTGATTTCACAAATAGCACTCCAGCAAGGCTGCCTTGAACTGAGGGAGAGAGAAATACAAGACTGAAGTGATGTGTATAAAACCCCACCGTTCTCTTCGCTCCGGAGTGTTCAAGGGCTGGTTAGTGCTCTCAGTTTTAAATTCACTTTATCATGTGAAACAAGTTAAAATAGAAGAGAGAGCTCACAGAGGAAACTGGAACATCTTTATTGCTTAGAAGGAAAACTTCATGGTAGTGGGAGTCAGTAGCTTTCAATCATAAAAGTGAAGTGCCAGCAGTAACTGGTTTGCATCTAACAGATGGGTATGGCAAATATGAATCATATTGGTTGACAGAGACTCATCTCATCCCACTTGTGGTCTCTGCAGCCTGTGCAACCAATAGGGTTTGTTGGTAGGTGATATGTAATCTGCTTTCGGTGGCTTTCCCATATCTTTTGGTACACTCATCGGTTACTTAGCTGGCTGACTAGGCAAAGGAAGGCTCAGATGATACCTTGCTTTCCTGTCTGGTAAGAAATAGACACTCACAGGAGATTTTTTTTGAATAAAAAGAGACGCTGTCTAATGGTATTTCATTGCAAATAAGCCATGAACTGGGTCACTTCTTTTCTGATTCCTATGACAAATACTGCTTGGCTCAAGGAGAAAGCGCAGAATGCTGTCTTGAATTTTTAACCAAACAGATGTGTTTCACCCTGCACAATACCCAAATCCAGTGGATTGATGTGAAATCTGCCGTAGGAATTAAATGGAAAACTAGTTTAACCTACCTGTTTTCAGCCAGCCTTACTCTTCTCATGTCTGTGAGTAGCCCTCATGATTCTAGTACATGTGATTTTGGTTATTCTGCTTCCACAATCCTCTGCTTCCTTATAGGGAGCTTGCCAGATAAATAGGAATTAGGAATCCCTAATTTTTTGTGGCTTTCCCCTCAAGTTTTCTTGTGTCTTTGTAGTCATTTTGGCAAGATGTCAAGGATTTGGAAGTCCCTTCAGAAATCTGTCTTCTGCTCCAGCCTTCCCCACTCCCTGGATGGAAGCCTGGTGCTTTCTACAGTCTGCTTCATTTTTTAACTTTCTGCATCACTCATCCTACTGAACTTTTTTTTTCCTGTGATGTGCAGCACCTACCTCAAAAGTTAGTGAAAGTCTCTTACTCTTTGTCACTGCTGTGGCTGTAAGAAGATAGTAAAACTGAGAGAATAATTTTTGTATGCTGTGAAGTTTGCGATGTGTGTTTCAACCTAATGATCCTGGAAATTACCTCATTTACTGCTCTTTGCACATAGTGAATCACTATTTGCCCTGCTTCACAGAGTAATATTTTCGATCCTGCACCAACTTCCATGCTTGGTTCACTGCAGCAGTGAGTTACAAATAATGTGCTTGGACCTACTTCCTTCTGTCCCTTTTGTTTATCACCTTTAGTTGTTTGTTGCTTCCCTTTTTTTTTTTTTTTTATATGGCAAGAAAGAGTTGTATTTTCCCTATATAAATAATAACTTTAAATATTAATGTTGAATTCCTTGTCAGTTATGCCACCCTACAAAGCATTGTCTGTATTAAAATCCATATTCCTACAAGAACGTTTTTTTCCCTGGCAATTCTGGATCATTTCACTCTTTGCTATTTACTCCTACAGAATTCTTTCTATTGTTTGTTGGTGCTGGGTATTTTACATAATATTCCACACAAAACTCTGCCATTGATTTAGACAAAAGCATTCCTAGATTCATTATATTATTCATCATTCCCTTCCTCATTTTTCTCAACATTTTGTTCTGGTCTTGACCACAGCTGAACATTAAGCAGAAGCTGCCTTTGAACACATTGTACACCTCCTCTATTAAGTTTATTTGCAGCAACAGAGCTATTAAGTTAATAAGCTGATTATTTTCCACTTCAAGTGTTATTAAGGGAAATTTAAAAACAAAGGTACACATACTTACTTTTTTCTTACTGTGTGTCTTCAAGTGATGCATTGGAAATTAGTCTTTATACACCTCACCTTAGCTATGGGTTGGAAAAGTGGAAAGGGACTCTGTTGGTAAAGGGGAAAAAAAAAAAAAAGAGAAAGTGACACAAAATAATTTAACTCGTATATTCTGAAGGTTATACAAGTGCTTCCCAACACTGATGTAAAGTACCACATTCATGCAATGTGAGTACTAGTCACTGAAGTGTGATGCATTACATAGCCAATAGCTAAAATGTAAATTAGTAGTGGAAAAGTTTTAAAAAAAGATAAAATAAAAAAGGTAAGGGAAAAAAAAGTGTGCTGCCATAATGGAAACTTTCCTCAGATTTATCTGTTTGAAGGTGATGTCTGTCTTGGTTGGAAGCAGTTGAGGATGTGGTGGCTCTCTCCTGCCTACAGTGGCACAAGCTCTAAGGCTGATGGACTATGAGTGAGTTGTAGTGGCACATTCCCTTCCCACAAAAGATTCATCTTTGTAGCAAAATATCCTCTTCTGGGTACACTGAGGTACTTAAAACAATGTTTGTTGCTCAGTGTGAGCAAGGCTTTCAAGCTACTCCCTGTAAACTGATATGAGTCATCTGCTTTTTTATATTCTTATGATTTTGCCAAGACTACTAGAAAGCCCTATAATTACGACAACTGGCACTCGTGGCATCAAGGCTCAAGTTAAATTTCTTCTGGGTGTCCTACAGGTGGCACTGTAATTTCAGTGTCATGAATAGTAAATCATTCAGATCTCTGGATGTCTCCTTTACCTGCCTTTGGACCCTGGAATTTCCCTGCCACAGTGGAGAGAGATATGAGGAAACAGAGGAGAATCCCTAGGCAGCAGCATCCCTCCATCCTGCTTTGAAGGAACCGACCTGTAATATTCCAGTGAGTCAAAAAGGACAAACTCACTTCAAAGCATGCAATGATCTACCTTATTTTTAGCAACGCCTATCACTTTGAAGAAGAGTGAGGTTTAACAGAGTATGTGCTCTGTCTTTTCTAGACTAATGTGATATGTGAAATAAGTAGAGTTGTGTAGAGAGAGCAATGAAAATTATTTAGCTGGTTGTGCTATAATTAGATATCTATTCCTTCTTGAAGTCCATACACATGTGGCTGAAACTGTTGAATGTGCAATCCAGAAAAGCACCCAAAACTACAAGGCCCAGATTTTAAATTTTCTTTGTTTCCCAAGCTAGTGAAAATGTAACTTATAGAAGCATCTGTCTCGTATTTTGAATAAGGCTATGAATTTTGGTTTGACATTGCATCAGGGAATAAAAAAAAAAAAAAAAAAAGAGATAAATATTGTTGAGCTGAAGCTCTTAGACCCATGTGCTCTTCTGCAGACCTTGCTGTCAGCTCCATCCCTGCCTGGCTGGTGTTTCCTGGGACACACCTTGCAAGTGACCCAGAAAAACTAAACTGGTAGCACTTCATGCCCCATACTTCCTTTTGTCCTGAGGGCTCCCCGGCTTCAGCGTGGCTGGGCTCAGGTTGCCCGGAGCTCTCCCGCACCTCAGGGTGCAGGGTTAAACCCTGGAGGGCCCCTGAGAGACTGAGGCTGAAGGGGTGCTCTGAGGAATGGGTTAGCAATAAAGGCTGCACTGAGGCTTGGCTCACTTTGTTACAGTGCATTTATGATAAGCTTTCTCATGTCTCCCAAAATGTACTTTGAGCCTCTTCTCAAAGTATTTGACAGCACAGTTTTTTAAACCATTTTCCATTCATGAAACAACAACAGCAACAACATTAGAAATATTCCCAGGTAGCCAGTTTTAATATTTTAGTCCCTTCCCCTATCCCATTTCAACCTAGCTTGGTCTTAGTACTAATAGTTTTGGCCTGCATGGCTTTTATCACTTGCTTTGATGCTCCTGGCTTCTGGTTTATGTAGTCATGACTTGTAAAAGAGACATTGGTTTCCTCTTGGGCAATTTCAGCATTGCAACCAATTTCTGTAAGAGTTTCCTCTCTGCTTTGTGAAGTGTGGGAGTTGACAGGGCAAGTGTGGCTGTTCGTCAGAATTCCTTGCTGGTAAGGTTGTGGCTTTTTTCTTTCCTCTTAAGTGACAAACATTAGTTTTTTCTATCTAATGACATCTATTTTCCTTTTTTTTTTTTTAAATAAAGTTTTTAAATATTGTGTTAACTGATGAGGAACAACACTTACTTGGCACAGTAAAGGAAGTCTACACTAGCAAGTAATTGCATTTTTTTGAAGGGCTTTGTAAAAGAACTCATGCTTCCCCTTTTTTTGCCCTCCTCTGGGTTAAAAACGGATTACTTATTTCTAATGATTTCATTATTTTTAATGGAGTCTTTTTATGAAGACAAGTGACAGCATGTATGTGAATGATTCCTATTTTGGACAAGTTTAAGTTATGTTTTAAGATCTACCAAAGGGCAGGGTGACAGGCTAGTCATGGCTGCTTCGTGTAAATCAGTTATTTGTGAATGAAGTGTGTAATATGGAAATGGAAGCAATTCTGTTATTGATTTTAGGTTCCTAGACAAAAATGTGCAAATCTAGTATCATGTGAGGAGTATTTAGGGTGAAATACGGGGGTAGACTGTAATGTGCTGTGGTGGAAGCACCGAATAGACTGATTTCTGTTTTAACATGAAAAGAATTTTAGAATATGATAATTTTAATGTTTTTCTCATAGACGTGAAATTGTGTAAGTAAAGACACAGCAAAAGTGAATGGGCTTATCTATACTGTGAACTAAAGGATAGCTGGAATTAAAATCTCCTGTCCTTTGCACTGAAATAGAAAACCCAATCTCTCGACTGCACCTCTGGACTCACATTTTCCTCCACAAAATGTGTCTCTGGTGAAAGCTGAGATTAACAGCTTGTTTCATCATTCACTTAACTATTTGCTTCAATAAGCTCTTTTTGGAGTGCAGAGTAATTTCTTTCTTTACTGGACTCAATCGTATGAGTTGGTTTTCTTGGAAATTTTATTATCCTTGCTCAGGAACTGCAGTTCAGTTAATCAGGATTTTCCCATCTGCCAGTTATGCCAATGTTTTGTGACAATTCATAAAGGGGAGAGAAAATTTTTGGTAACTTCTCTTGCAATGGCCCTTCTGTACCTTCCCCTCTGGTGAAATTTTTACACTTTTTAGAGGTGAAAAGTGCCTCTCCGGGAAGAAGAGGCTTCCACAGTGTCCCTCTCCTGGCGCTGACTCTAATGTCCCAGCTGCACATGATTTGATCAGCCCTGGGCATGGTGGAGGCTGTGTGCCCCAGGTCAGGGATGTTGATGATCCCTGCTGCCAAATGCTGTATTGCTTGGACTTTGCCCTGTGTGCTGCTGCATCACTGCCCCTGGGAGAGAGGTCTGCTTCTTGAAGTAGAAAGAGTGGGTCCTCACACACTGCGTTTCAACACCTGCTTTCCATTGGGTTTCATAGGTAGGAAAGGTCTGCAAAAGCGTGCTTCACGATGGCATCTGTACCAGAGCCAGGAAGAAATGGGCTGATGGAAAGCTCTGTTTCACTCTAAAAATGGCAAGAGCCATTAACGTCAGGCTGCTGATTTTCATGTGAACTTTTGGTGCAAGCTGATGGCTACTTGTCCCCATGCATACTGGGACACATGACTTCTTGTGGTGCTGTCTGGTGGCTAGAAAGCAACATTTGCATCTCACTTTCTAGAGTGTGTTTCCATGAGAGGATGCAGCAACCAGGTGCTGTGTGATCAGCATGGCATGCTCTCCACTAATGTTTGTGCAGTTGCTGCAAGGTGACGGGGAAAGCATTGAGCCAATACAGGCTAAAGAGTTTCCACAGTTGTTAAGATGTTAAACTAGACTTGGTTGTGGGTGAGTAGGATGAGGACTAGTTTGGATAAGGATACAATGGTAGGACACCGTTCAGATAATAGTATGGTGCACTCGCTTGATTAAATGGTGTGGATGCAGAGCCTGCTGCTAATCAGCTTGTCATGTGGGGGTTCTAGCAGGTTCTCAGTTGGTGTTGGATCCTGAGGTGGGAGCAGCAACCCAGAGATGGGGCTGTGTCGCTAAATGACAGGTTGAGTAGTTTTGGTGTTTTGTGCATGGAACTGCCTACAAGGGATCACTCAGCCACCTGCTAAAGCACCTGGAACTATTTATGGGCCTGGAGAAAGTGTCCTGCCTGACGCAGCACTTCTCACCAATGAAATCACGCTGAGTGTGGTTACGCAGTCACTGATCAGGGAGAGGGCACTTGAGTATCATTGCACCTTTCTGCATCTCAATTTCCCTCTCAGCTGAAGCAAAGCCATGTTTCTGTCCATTCAGGCTTTTTCTAAAAAAAAACAATACATGTGATAAAAAGCATAACTCATCAAAGTGCCTCTCTGTGTGCACTACATTTATGCCTTGGTGACATACGTTTCTAAAAATATTTCCCTTCTGCTGCCTCCTGTACCCTCTAATTGTTCATTTCTCCTTCCTCTCATCAAGTTACATGCTGGCTGCCCTCCAGCGTCTGTCTCTTTTTCTTTTGCTATGGGGCATCTCTGGCATAGGTCCCATGAACAGACTAAATTCTGCCAGGATGAGTGTGTCTGTCCTTCAGCTGTATCCTCTGCCTTTGGCTTAGCTGAATCACGCTTTCTCTGTGCATACGCTTTCAGTTGTCCCCATGTTCTTGTCTCTTTCCTCTCCAAACATGTCTTGGTGATTGCTTCCAGGGAGAAGGATGAAATCACCTACTACTTCTTTAACTGCTGCTTCTCCTGCACTTATGGCTTCTTCATCTGGGCAGAGCTCATCTTTCTTGGGCTTCCTTACCTAGTTTTTCCCCAGAACTTCCTCTAGTCTTTCTCCCTTTTCCCAGCTACTATATTTTTATTTCTTCTATTAAGTACAATTAACCCACAAAAATCTCTGTTTTCTGCTGTAATTTTATCCTGGCACTTACCTCTGATTTTGTCTGAAAACCTCTTCTTAAAACCTTACTTTTTGTGATTCTACCTGCCAATGCTTCTCTACCTGTTTTCTGAGACACACTTACGAGTTGCTTTTCATAAGGTCTTGCTATACTCCAAAGTACTGTTCATGGTCTACTAAAAGATCCGGTCCCTGCATCCATTTTTTTATCTGCACCTTATGTCAGAGTAATTTCATTCACAATCATCTGCATGGCTTCTTCCCCGACAAAGGGCAGATATATTCCTATAACACAGAGTCATTTGTTTCTTTTTTTTGGACTAAATGTAGAGTTTGGCCTGTCTCTGTGATATGTCTCATCCTTTAGTTGGACCCAGTCTGATCAACTTCTGCCTCTCCTAAGTCACCCTTGCTCATTACTGACAATGAAATTATGGTCCAAGTGCCTTCTTCAATTCTTTGTGTCCTCATTTCCAAGCTGTTTAAATTTTGCACGTATTTGTGAAGGTCTTCGCTCTCAATACGCAAAAATAAACGGTCTTCCAAGTTGTCATTAGCTCACGTCACATTTACTGAAATCTCCTATTTTCTGGCCTTGACAAAAGAAATTTCACCATCTTGCATAAATTCAGAAACCAACGGCAAGGATAATTTTCTTGCTCTGCTTCCTCTGTTGAATCTCTCAGCCTATCTATTTACACTCAAGGGCAGCATCAAACATACTGAGGCTTAACTCTGATTTTGAACTCCATGGGATCCCCTCCTCCCTGGGATCTCTCTCATACTTTTACAAACATTTGAAAACTTTATGTCATTATTTCTCAAAGCTACTTGCTATGGCACTAACAAAAACCTTGACAATGTCTGTCCTCAGGCATACCGAGACCCAACATATGATCCTGATTACTCTTGTCTCACTGCTATCTTGGACTCCTTCTGACTCCTGTCTGCATCCTTCTGTTGTATCCTGTCTCAAACTGGAAGCTGCCAGGAGTAGAGTCACCTTCTCTTTTCTTCCATGTTCCTACAGTACCTGACACGTGGTCCATCATAGTGGCAATAAATATACTATTGTCATTATGCTGTTGCCATTGTCCCTATTGCTAATACATCAGAAAAGTTTCTTCAGCAATATTTTGGGTGGTAATGCTGTAAAACATTTTACACCATTCCCTGCTTTCTCACATTGTGTAGCTGTTTATCTTCGTTCCTTCTTGCAAGGTCTCAGGAGAACTTGTGCTCTTATTCTCTCTGCATCCAAGTCTACAAACTTCTTCCAGGAACAGCTTCTGGGTACAAGCACCATCAAAATACCATATTAGATGAGTCATATTAATTGTGTTTATTTTGTTTTAATCTAAAGCCAATGCTGCAACTGCTAGGCAATTCAGTTTAACTTAAATCTCTTCCATAGTTAATATGTCTCAGCCGACACATAGTAACTTGCTTGTGCATCTGAGCTTTCTGTAGCTCTCTAATACAGTCTTGAAATTATTTGTGTGGATCTCACAAAGTGCAAGGAGAATGGAGATGATGTCAAATAGTCAAATTTTCTCAGAAAGCAACAGTGTGAAGATGTGATGTTTAGTAAGTAGGAAGCAGCACTTCCCAAATTTGTTATTGAACTTCTCTTCAGCTAAGAACAAAATAGAGAATTGGAAAGGAAGAGAAGAGAGGGTGGAATGAGGATACAGAAATTATTATTATTATGTACTAGCAATTTAGTGCACTGGGGGAGTTCTTTTCGGGTATAATTTTTATCTTGTGTTTCTATCTGGAGTCTTGGGCGCTACCAGCACACTTAAAGCACTTTTCCCCCTGCTGAGATAAAGATTGAAGCTTTACTCTAAAGTGCTGCATAGTACATGCCATTGCAGAGCTAAGCAAAATCCTCCAGCAGTTTTCTGTTTTCAGGATGTGTTCTCTGTGCCCAATATAAATTGCATTTCCAGTAAAGATGCGTTGTGGAGATACAATCCCAGAAAAACAGTGAATCACAGCAACTTAACCACGGTCTTGGGTTCCTGCACCACAGAGCAGACATCATCTTGTTTTTGGTTAATTGCTGAGCATGTAGGGCTTTCTCCAGATAAGAGATGATCTTGATAATTTCTGATGGGACCTACTTTCAGACAGTAGTTGCATTCTATCCTGTTTCTCTCATGGTGGAAGCTCTGGACAGCTTTAGAGGCAGCTACTCAGCATGCTTAACTATTTTGCTCCTACTTTTGGGCCACAGTACTGCTTTATACTGTATCCCATTATGTTATATTTGGGCCCTATAGTGCTGCCTCTGGATTTGGAAGGACATTGGTTCCTAAGCAGAAATTTGTATCTTTTCTCAACTGCTGCTTCCCCCTTCTTTCACTTTTAATGAAGTGACACAGTAGGAACATTATAGTTGCACATGCAACATATTATGAAATGTACTGATAACTTGACTGACGTCGAGTTTGAACAGCTGTTTGGCCTCACAAAGCCCTGTGGAGTTTCAGCCTTGACTACCTTGAATTCATCATTTCAGCTTTCTTTTATCCTAATATTTGTGGTAGCTTACTTTCTTCTGCAAAGAATTAAAGAATTGAGGCTTAAACTCTGGATTGGCAGATATTTAGAAAAAAAAACCAACAAAACAAAAGAACCCCTCTCCCCCCCATACAATTGAGCAATTATAAGTTGTAAAATTGAGTTTTAAGGACTGTAACAGAATTTGAAAAATAAATATTTTAAAATCAGAACATAATGAACTTTAGATGTTTTAGACCATGATATTAGGGTTTGATTCCAATTAATGTTTTTGTCATCCTATGTTGGGCTGTAGGCTTCAGCAAAAGGAACGATTAATGAACAAAATGAAATAATATTGTAAGACAATCCAACTGAAAAAAATTGGTTTTGTCTTGTTAGTCATTTAGTTGTTAGGATGTTTATCTAAATTGTGTTTTTTGATAAAAACAATTCCCTTTGGTTTTTTTTTTTCATTATAATAAAACATGACTTTTCCTTCAAAGCTGTATAGTTTTAAACAAAGTTGTTATATTTACTGTTTTAAAATTTCTAGGGTTTGGGAGGAGAACAAAAATACTTTCCTTTTTTTTTTTTAAAGTGAAAATGTTTTATCTGAGATTCTTAGTCGAAGAGAAGTACAAAGCAGAACTAATACTAGCTTGAAGATGAGACATGACCATGATTATGATGTTAAATTCTTGGCTTGGGGGAAGGTTTGGGGAAGTATAGCTGGAGAGCTGACTGGCAGAAAAGATCCTGGTGGTTCTGGTTGACAAGTGGCTGAATATGAGCCCGCAGTGTGCCCAGGTGGTCAAGAAGGCCAATGGCATCCTGGCTTGTATNGACACTGGAATAGGCTGCCCAGGGAGGTGGTTGAGTCCCCATCCCTGAATGTGTTTAAGAGTTGTTTAGATGTGGTTTTGAGGAATATGGTGTAGGGGAGGACTTTGTAGAGTGGGGTTGATGGTTGGACTTGGTGATCCCAAGGGTCTCTTCCAACTTGAACGATTCTATGATTCTTAGTGATCAGAACTCACATTAGTTGATGTGGTTTAAAAGTGTTGTATTGGCACTTTAAAGTCATTGAAGTGTGATGTTTATCTTGTTCACATTTAGACTTTCTTCAAGATATTTCTTCATGAGTGTGGAATGGACAGTAACAGCTCTTGCCCAGAAAGATTAAGGGCTTACCAGTATTGAATTGGACTTTTGCATTCACATGTTCCCCTTGGAGGTCTGTGTGCTCACTGAAGTGTTTCTGGTCATGCCCATGTGTCTGAAAAGCACCGCCACCCATCATGAGGTAGTAATCCAGTTGTGCTCTGTCAGTGGTGTACCTAGAGGAGTTGTATGCAAATCTTTTGATGTTCTTTCCAATCTATTCCGTGACTTTAACAAGACAGGAGTATTATAATCATCTTGTGCTTGACAATGCTTGCAAAACAGATGTGTTAGGTTACATCTGATCACAAGGCATGAGAAGTTCTCTAGCTGCCAACAGAAGTAGGATACATCACGGCATTAAATTGAGTAAAGCCTTGAGAGATCAGATAGGAAGACACATACACTGTTCCTTCCTTGTGGCAGAAAAAGTGTGAGTTGGAAATTGTGTCATGGAGTGAGCTGATCTAAAGCAAGACAATTTAAATCATGGATGTTTCAAATCCTTAGGTTACTCTCAGACTCTTTAATTGGTATAAATTATAGCTCTGCTTCAATGGGAACTACCAAGCGTGGGGTTGCTTTTCTCCACGCATTTACTGCTTGTTAATTATTTTTACTACCATGGGGGTTTTTATGCCAAATTTTCTTGTTGCCAAAATAGCACATGGCATTAGAGGGAAAACTGAAGTAACAATTAAAAATAATTTATTTAAAGAGGATCATAAGAGTAACTATTGCTGTAAGCTATACACTGCTATTAAATGGTTGATAATACTAACTTTATTATGTCTTTATTAATATTTTTTATCACTGGGAAGTCTAAAAGTTATTTCGTCTATTTGTTTTTCTTATGTAAAACTTGAAAGATATTTGTATAAGAATTCGGTTAAAATGATGGTAGTCTATATTGGAATATACACTTCTAAATATAAAAGGACATAAACAGTTGAGTACTAGTTTAGGGGAAAAAAAGGAGAGAAGAGAGAGAATCTCTCCTTACAAGAAAAAAGAGAGCGAGAGAGACTTAACATTGTATAAAGTATTAGGAGAACCATAACATGGTGGAATTTAAAGGAACAGTTTTGGTGAAATACAGCTTATGACATTAAAAAAAAAGATCCAGATCTGAGAAAACCTGGAAATTGTTCCTGTGAAAGAACAAGTATATCTTTTATGTATATAGTTTTACCATATTGCCTTCTCCTTTACAGAGATAATACCTTCTACTCCTGCTTTCCTTCCAGATTTTACTATGAGGGCAGCCCCATGGAAAAGGAGTAAGGAAAAGTGTTCATTTCTGTAACATATAAGACAAAAGTCTCTGATGTAGTCAGCGTGGCATTTGCAGGAGTAATGAATAGTCATCTTTAATGATTTATTTCTGCGTGCAGATGTTCTGGCAAAGGCTATAGTGTTTAAGAAGCAAGAATAGCAGTAAATTCTGAATGCCTCGGGGTGCTGATAGCTGCAGAAAAGTATTGCAGCAATCTTTTGCAACCAGTAATAGTTCTTTCTAAGTTTTATGTCATCTCCCAGGGTGAAGCAGCTTGTAATGCTACCCATCTTGCAGAAGACCCCCTTCTCATGCTGGTGGGAGGCTATCTTCTAGGAGATATTTCTTACTATGCTCTTTTTGTGTGGTGTAGCAAGCTTTCTTCCCCTGCTCATTGCAAACATCAGTTAAAGACTGCTGGTAGCAATTGATACAGGTAATCAGAGTTAATGTGACAAAAACAAACCCAAATCTACTGCTGAAACAGGCTAGAAGCAGGGAAGTCATTAATGATTAAACTGGATGCCAGGGGCAAAGCATTTCTAAAGGTACCTTATCATCATTGGAACAATCAGCCACTGGACTAATCTCCCCAGGGAAGTGGTGGATACTCCAACACTGGAAAGTTTTAAGATTTGGCTGGACAGGGTGCTGGGCCATGTTGTCTATATCGGGCTTTTGACAAGAAAGTTTGGACCAGATGATCCTTGAGGTCCCTTCCAACCTGGTAGTTAACTATTCTATGACTGTATCTTTGAGCTTTTATCCTAGAGGTGATTTTTTGCCTCTCAGCAGTCCATACCTGGTCTAATGTCAAGTGTACTGAGAACTGCACTGGGGTCCCAGTTGCCTGCCCGGCTTGCTGGTCTGCCTGTCCTGAATCTTGAAGAAACTCCATGTTATATACTAGCACATGGACCTGTGTGTTGATTTGAGGGATGGGTGCTGGCTAAATTTGTCTCGAAAAGCTCTGATGTGAGTAGCCTGGTTTTCTCCATTCTCTTGTTCCTGGGGAAATGCCTTTCACCCATGGGGAAAAGCCTTTCACTCATGGGGAAAAGAAGATCACATGCAAATCTCTGTGGTAGATCAGGCTTCATTGTTGTGCAGGAGCAGTTTCACCCCCCTGGTACAACCTGCCAGGGCAGTTTTCGGTTGCTGTACCTCCCCGCACTGAGATTGCTCAGTTGCAGAGGTGATGTTTCTCTTCCGTGCATGTACTTTGTGTACTGTGAAGGGTGAAAGGAAGATAAACTCTTCAATGCTTCTGATCTTTTAACGAAGAATCAGGACTCTCAAGGCTTCTGTTTCTTGTGAACTATGTAAACGTGGAGTGCAAGCCTTTGATGGGAAAAGCAGCAAATCCCCCAGCTATTTCTTCCTTACTTCATCCTCATAATCACCAGCATAATGATGTTTCTTTTCTTCCTAAAGGCTCTCCTTTTGACGTTTCTCTGGAAGTGTGAATTCTGGCCTTTTGTATAGAGCTGTTGATATAATGAACATTGCCTGTGCAGAAGAAAGGAGGAGAGGATTCTCACCTAAGCTTCAGAGAGTGAAAATAGTGGCAAATTTTTTTAGTGGCCTTTTGTTCTCTAATGCAGGAGCCAGAAGTGTTTTCCTGATAGCCCCATATATTGCATTGCGGTTGTGGTCAGTTATAATGGGACTGAGGGTCCATCCCTGTTGAATCTCTTGTCAGGGTGGCAGCTCGGGGAAATATTGCTCAGGCAGCTCTGTTTTTTTTTTGGACATAGGATAAACCTCCACCTGCAGATCCCTGGAGGGCAGCTGTAAACATAGGGAAGGACTGGTCACCTTCTTGCTCTAGCCCTGGCTCTGCTGCCTTAAATCAACTGGTCACTGTCCACAAGATGGCTCAGACATCTGGCCTCCAAGCCACTTTGGGACATGGGAGGTGCTTCCCTGTCGGGGAGACTCCTGCCTTGGAGATGGGTTTTCATCTTGAGGGCCATTGGAGGGAAAATAACAAAAATTCTCCAAAAGGAAAATAGCACTGTGTGTGCTGAGGGAAGCACCCCAGAGCTGGTTTATCCTTGAAATGGTATGGGGCAGAGCTGGAAGCTGGGGTCTGCCAGACAGCCTCCCCATGTCAGCTCTGTCTGGCAGAAATTTTTTTCATTCTTACCTCAGGAATTGTGGTTCATTTTGATGACGAAAACTTTCTTTTCTCCTCTGAACCTCATCCTACAAATGCAGAAAGATGTTTTGCAGTGGCTTATTGCCATGATTATTTTTTTCAATTTTTACCTTCCATTGGATGGATAAAACCTTCTGTAATGCCTTGACAGCAAATGTTTGTCAGAGCTGCCTTCCAGTGAGGATGTCTCAGGTTCCTGTCAATGCAATGATCCAGGTTTATGATTAGTGTAGCAGTTATATGCCTTTGTGCTGGGGTAAAATATCCCCCTACTTCTCTCTTTGTTTGCTGAATGGCTGATCTGAAAAAATAGAGGAGTGAATGACGCTCACTCTCTTCTCATCTGTATCTTTTTGCAAGGGACTTGCTTCAAGAGAAACCCCTCAGAGTGTTGTCTCAGGAGGGGCTGTAGGCTTTAAGGCTCTTTTTTTTTCTGCCTCCCCTCTGTGTTTCATCTTCTATACATGTTTGGAAGAGAGCAGAAGTTCAGGAAAGTGCTTCTTTAGACGTGGAGTGTTTTCTTACCCTTTAGTTGCACTAATTCTTCTTCCATTTCTGCAGCAAACTTAACTGTGCCTGCTTTTATCGTCTGTCGCAGGGAAAGAGACAGCTGCAACGTAGTAGTAAATTAAATATTGCACTTAATATTTCTGCAAACTCTTCCTTGGCCTTCAAACACAGCAGTACTAGACATTGGCTCAACACTATGAGGAGTCTTTGTGCAACCCCTGCATTTCGGGCAGACTAAGGATGCCATTTTGATTTCTCATTTTTTCTTTGTGAGACCACAGAAGCAGCTAGATCATTTCTCTTCTGTTGAGCTTTTTCTTTCTTTCCAGCCCCTCTCCTCCTGAAGGTGGTGAGCATGGGCTCCTGCAGATGCTTGCTCAGAGGTGTCAACACCCGTAATCTACTGCTCTTGGGCAGAACTGACAGGACCTGGCCATTATCCAAGCAGGGCTATGTCTCCAGACCTGTTCTGTCTCTGAGATGGGAGCAGTGACATTTGTTCCAGTTTTTTTTCCTGTTTCTCCCCCCAAAAGGACTCATAAGTTGTGTTTTTGAATTGCTTGCCGGTGAGGGGATTGAATACATTCAAATGCATTTGAAAATAAGGTTGTAACTGATAGTATTATAATATGAGAAATGCAGTTTATTGCTGTGAGGCCTGTGATGAGAACACTTGCAGATTTTCAAAGGGTGATTTTTGTTTAACATGCTTAAATTTATATTTGTGGCCAACGCTGAAGGTATATTGTAACAATTAGGACTTAACGATGATACTTTAATGGACTTGTTATTTCCGATTTTAAGGGTGAATCTGTAGTTTCATCTGCAATTGGAAACATGAAGTCATGGGGACCAGGGTGGGTGGGACACAACTTCATCGGGTTAGGACAGTCCATGAACTTTTGTGAAAAATGCCTTGATGTCTGCTTGTCATTGCCCGTGGCAAAGCACCAGCTTAATATCCAACTTTCCAGGTAAGCCAGTACATGAGAAAAACTTTGCAGATCAAGAACCTCCTTGTACAAGTCAGATAGTCAATTTAGAGAGCTAATTAACCAGTTAAGTCACTGACTACATCTGATTAATTAGTAGTTAATGGTGAGGTTCTGTCAGGTTAAATTGATCTCTAGTAACCCAAAGGACAATTATGACCTTACAATCACTGTGATTATTTTTGCCCCTGCATTGTTGCAAGAACTCCAGTTAGAGGTAATTTCGGACTGTTATGTAAGGCTGCCTCCTTGCCACAGGACAGTGCTTCAAGCGCTGCTATAATTCAGGGTAATGCTACTCCTAATGCCTGGTAAGTGAGATATGTGATTAGAGTAATCATTGATATTTTTTTTATTATTTTTTTAGGGAAACTTTTGTAGCACTATGACTAGTTTCATATCGCTTGTCAATTCATTGCTCATTGAACTGCAGATTGTTGCAGGCAGACAAATAATCAGAAAGCAAGCAGAGAGGTCAAAGCTGGTGACCGGTGTGGAGAATGTAAATGGAAGGAGGAAGGCAAAAAACTTATTTTCCAGGTTGTCTTACAGCCCTGACTTAGCGCTTAGAAAAGCGGAATTAAATTTTTTTTTATTTTTTTTTGAGTAGTCTGTGTCAATGCCATCTGAACAGGAACTGAGCTACGCACATTTTGGGTGTTTCTGTAACACAAATAGTTTGAGTCATGTTACATATCTCAAATATTTTGCTCAGAAGCAGAAAGGCATATGCCCACTCTGGATGTCATCTGAGGGATGCCTGGAAGGCATGTCTAGCAGGCTGGTACCAATATCATTGCAGATCGATGTACTCACTGTAGCTCATAACTAGTAAGACACAGCATCAGGCTTTGTGGATTTTGACTTCCCCAAGAGGAATATTACTAATAAATGAAGATTACTTTTTTTTTTTTTTTCCCCAATTAGAATCATTGGAACCTTAGTGGGTTTTCCCCCCTTTTTTCTGCCCTTAGCATTACCTTTGATCTTTAACAGAGATAGTTCTATTTATTTCAGAAGAGATGATGTAGTCAAATGGAAATGATTGCAAGATATTTCTGATAAGTCACTTGCTGTGTTTCCACATTTGTTGCATCAGCTATTACTCATGTACCTGTTTGTTTATTACTCTTCTTGAAAGAACAGGAGAAGTGGGACTACTAAAGTTAAACTGATACTTATATTTCAGTTGTTGGATCAAAATTAAAAAAAAAAAAGCAAAACCAAACAAAAACTTGAAATAGAAATCTTTTAGCTGAAAACTTATTTGACATGTTATATTTCATTCAGATTGAAGTTAAATGAGTTGTTTTGGGCACCTCTAAGCAAAGCCAAAGAAATTTAGGTACGGTTTACAAACTGGTAGTGCAAACCCATCCTTGCTTTTATCCAGTAGATCCATTACAATTTATTCTCCAGGAAGTGAGAGATTCAAGTTTGTCTTCTCCTTTATAAAACCACTTGAAGTGAGAGTGGTTTCAGTGTGCCTTGTTTTATATTCTCTCTTTGGTTTGTTCCACTTTGTAATTTTAATGATTTGAACATCCATCACAGCAGAGTGATATCCTGGTTCATGGTTTCCATGTGGGTGCCATAACCTGTAGGCTGGAGGGTTTCCTTTTCCTTCTGTCCCTAGATCTTATCTCCTTGCAAATGGAGAGGTTTAGAAGAAGAGGAGGGTTGGAGTCCTTACATCCTCACCTTGGTGTTTAGGGCACACCTGCCAGGGTGAGACCCCACTTCAAATTCAGTGTTCACCTAAGTTAGAACAAGTATACACACCCACGTATCTCCAGGCTGTAATATAGCAAGCACCCTGAGTGCTATGGAATGAGGTGGTCCAAGCCAACTCTTCTGTTGCAGCTGTTCCAATTAGGAATTGGGACACCTTCCTTCCTGGTGGTATGAAGGAATTGGGACACCCTCCTTCCTGGTGGTATGAATTCAAGTGCTGTCTCCTACTAACCTCTCGCTGGCTAGACAAGCTCCTGAGCTCAGCTGTAGATTTCATGGGCAGGCAAATTCTTCTGCCAGCAAAACCTCCAGCCCTGGGCATGCTCCTGGTCTGCCATGATGTGACCACCTACCATCGTACAGGGGGCACGCGAATGGTGCAGCTCAGCCAGGGACACAAACTGCAGTGTCTGGGACGGGAATACTGGGGAATGGGGAGCTATAGTTCCCGGGGACAGCCCCTGCAGGTTCATGCTGAACTACCCAGTAAGGTGGGTATAGATTGAGTGGCCACCACTTATCCAGCTCCTTCTCTTAATTTACCTGCCTATTTAGAGAGGATAGATGATTTTCCCGCAAGGCACCTGCAGAAAATTGAAAAGAAACACTTATTTTACTGAAGTGCAGAGATAAACAGGTTATGCACCTTCTGAAATGCTGGTTTTGCAACAGTTGAGTACACTTGAGCAGACATAAAAATCCTAATTCTATTTCACAGTGTAACTAAGTAACTAATCTCACTCAGGTTTGGTTTACTTAAAAGAAACAAACTCAGGTTATGTGTGTGAGAGCTATTTCTGCAGTGCATGTGTGGTTTTTGTTGTTGTTGTTGTTGTTGTTGTTTTGTTTGTTTTTTGTTTTTTGTTTCCATATTTATATATATCTATCTTTACACGGGGAATAATAAATTATACTCTTAACTTTAGAATGAGAGAGAAGTCAGTGCTGCTTTTGAAAACTGGAAGCTGGCTCAAAGATTGCTTATCCAGTGTCTGGAAACTAAACAAAAGTTTGAGTTCAAGTCACTGAGGAGGTTCTGCTGACATCCATTTCAAGTCCTTTGGCACAAAGCATGCAGGCGGAAGCATTTCCTTGCCAGTTAACTAATGCTTCTCCTCTTGCCCCTGGTACTGTGGTTGATTCAAATCTGTGAAGTTTCTATAATTACACCCCACCCTCTCCAAACCCAAAGCACATGTGAAATGAAGAAATGACAGGAAAAAGGCCACATGTCACAATAATTACTGTAATTTTGTCTGTTATTCCCTTGTTTTCTGGCTTGGTATTCGAGGCTTGATGTTAATTTGCTTGTATAACTAAAGGTGTTTCCTCTGCTTGTTTACACTAGCAATGATTTCTAAACAGCCTTGAAGTTATTTGCCAAAACATCTCTCCTCATCATCATATTACTTCAATTTCAGCCACTTGTAGTCAGTGCTTCTTTCTATTTTTGAACAGAAACAGTTGGGAGCCAGAAAAATACTTATTTGTTTGCCTCTATTTTTGGTTTGAAATTGCTGGAAGCCAGTAGGTGGGTTTTTATTTTCTGTTTTAAGATTTCATTTTCAAACTAAAACAAATATTATGTATGAGGGTTGGCACATATCTTAAATTACTGGTTTTAGTAACAGCAAAAAGTTCTTGATAGAAATTCTTCGGAAGTGTGGCTCTATTTACGGAAATCCTTTCTTGCTTGCTTCAGTGTCTTGTATCCTCTCCCATTTCACTGAATGATTCTTTCATACACTGAGGGGTGAGTTGTATAGGAACTGTGCTGGCACTAGACAGTTGGTTAGTTTTTTTCATCTTGTGCACTGCACTGATTCTTTCATCATCCAGCCAAAGTAAAATCACGTAAGGAGTTGACTATTCATTGTGTATGCCAAATGAAATCACCTGAACTCTCACCTAAATGGATAACTGCTAATTTTGTGTATCTTTGGAAAATAAACCCTGGCATCTGCTGTTGGGCTGTTCATATTTTGGTCTCCACAAGGAAAAAACTGCAATTCATTACAGAATCTCCAGTGTGAGAACCCATCCTGCTCAGGAGAATGACATAATAGCTAATTAGAATTGTCAGAAAACACTGGGAATAGCTCAGCCAAATTTAAATCAAAATGTTATACATTTCTTTCAAAGCAAAACCCAAACCAAACAAAAGGTCCCACCCTCGGTTTTATTTATTTATTCTTTTTTAATTTCCTAACTCACATTTCCCACCCCCAAACTCCAAACCAGTTCCATGAGTTCTATTCTGTTTATTTCTTACAAAAGCTTAGACAGCTTTAAATTAGTGTTCTTTAGCACTGGGTGAGTTCACAATTGGTAAAATCAGGTCACATAACATAGCATTATCTTTGGAAAAGATCTTTTTTGAGGGGGTGAGTAGGGTGGAAAAGGTAAAGTTGGGTCAAAAGGGTAAATGTCAAAAGTGTATTAAGATTTTTTTTTTACTGTCAAGACTAACATTATATGACAATATAATACAGAATTTAAGTAAACAAAACTTTCTTTTTTTTTTTTTTTTTTCCAGCTTTCCCACTAAACTTTGAAGCCATTCATGGAAACTGATGGCAACGCTCTTGTAAGTATAATTGAAGTTATGCCAGAGTCATTGATCAGCTGAAGAGGTATGTTGAGGTTGTATCCTTGTAATCATAGAAGACTATGGACAGCATCAACATCTAAACAAGATGTTGCTTATGGGCCAGGCCAAGGCTGCCACAAACTGCCCCAGTTCTGCTGTAAGGATGAAGTCTATTGTATGGGCTTGATGCCTCTTCCAAGTCCTAGCTCTCAACAGATGAGAAAGCAGTAATTGAAGATGCGTGAGCTTAGCAAAGGCATTTCTTAGCCACTCGTCTGTCCAACCCTTGAGAAGTTTGAGAAAAATACAGCTCTGTAGAAGATGCACTTTCGATCATAGCTGCCTTTGGTGCCTTCTTAGACTCATGCAATTTGTCATGAGCCATGAAGTCTGGTCTTCAGTATTAGCCCAATGCCACTGCTTTTCCTTGCATAACAATTTCCCCCCCCCCCCCCC
>VXBJ01004231.1:718211-729335 GCA_013400055.1 Nycticryphes semicollaris
TCTCTCTCTACAATTATCTGAAGGGAGGTTGTAGAGAGGTGGAGATTGGTCTCTTCTTCCAGGTCACAGGACAAGAGGAAATGGCCTCAAGTTCCACCAGCGGAAGTTCAGATTGGATATCAGGAAAAGTTTTTACACAGAATTATGAAGCATTGGAATGGGCTGCTCAGGGAAGTGGTTGAGGCACCATCCCTGGAGGTATTCAAAAGACAGGTTGACATAGAGCTTAGTGACATGGTTTAGTCACTTTTTTTTTTTTTTATTAATCAGAGATAGGTTGATGATTGGACTGGATGATCTTAAAGGTCTCTTCCAAACTAGACAATTCTATGGTCCTATTTTATGATTTATTTTTTTTTTTCTCCTGGGGAGTCTGCAGGACTTCGTCTCTAGGCAGAAGTATCCCCTAGGGTGATCCTCAGCTGCTCCTGGCAACTCCCCAAGGGGATGCTGCCCACCCTAGTTTTGTTCCCAGTGATGATTGCTCAAGGCCACACAATTGGAAGAGCAGCTGGAAACAGGTAGCCTCCATGACAGATATTTGCAAATCCTTGCTCTCAGGGAAGGACAAGGTAAGGGGAGCCACAAGGGTGTGGGTGTGAGGAAGCTCTAGCAGCTGCTAATGAGTGTGATCAGCTGCCCTTGACCCAGGGTGCCTGGAGCCTTTGACACAGCTCCCTCTGATTAGGGTGGGTCAAGCACCCTTTAACTGTGGTCTGGAGGGATCTATAGAAGATCTAGGCCCAGAGCATGAATAGCAGATCCAGTAGTTTTTGCAACAAAGTGTGGAGGAGTGAAGCCTCAGTGGACACTGTGTTGCTGCAACAGGCTTAGGTGTGGTGTGAACAGGGCAGTTTCTCCAAGAGATGTGGGAGCAGCTGTCCCTGTTTTGGCAGAGGCTTCCACACGGACTGAGCTTCAGGTGGTGGATGCAGCCCTCCAAGTTCTAAGCTGCAGGAAGCACCTGAGACTTCTCTTGGAGGCCAAGAGAGATGTCCCTCTGCCCTGCAGGAGGTGTGCCATCTTAGAGAAGCTGTGCTACCAAGTGGAGGAGATACAGGAGAAAGTGAGCTGGCTGTGCAGCATCAGAGAAGATCAAAGGGGGATAGATAGGGTCTTTTCTGAGACACAACAACATGAAGAGCCTCAGTCCCCACCTGCAATGGAAAGGTAGGCAGTTTCTACCTCCACTATCAAAGTAAGCAAAATTCTGGAGAAGGGGAAGGATGGAAGTTGAGGAATTCTAGTACCAAGGGGAAGACTCCTGCCCTAAGAACTTGCAGCTGCAAAATAGGTTGACTGTCCTCAAAATTGCCACTAGAAAAGCCAGATGTGTCTACTAGCAAAGGACCTGGTTCACTTAACTGTAAACACGTAAACAAGGCTACCAGGAAGAAATAGTGAGTCACCGCACTGAGTAACTCCTGGATGCAGGGGACAAAGGGAGGTCTGTAGGCCCAACCAACCATCTAGATCAGTTTCCTGCTTGGCAGGGGCCAGGATCCGGGATATTGTGGAGGGACTGCCACAGCTTGTCCAACCCTCTGACTTCTATCCCTGCTGTTATTCCATGTGAGCACAAATGCTACTGCTGGGGAAACCAGTATGTGCTTGGGTCGTTAGCTAGAAAGCATCTTGCAGAAAAGAGTCTTGGTGGATACCAAGTTGAGTAAGAGCCAGCAACGTGTCCTTGCAAAGGCGGCAAATGGTATCCTTGGCTCCGTTACACAAAGTATTACCAGCTGGCCAAGGGAGGTGATCCTTCCCCTTTATTCAGTGCTGGTTAGGCTACACCTGGAGCACTGTGTCCAGTATAAGAGAGACATGGGCATTATGGAGTGAGTCTAATGAAGAGTCACAAGGATGATTAAGGGACTGGAGCATCCAATATATGAAGAAAGCCTGCATGAGCTGGGACTGTTTAGCTTAGAGAACAGGCTCAGGAGGATTGTTTTGGTTTTGTTTTTTTTACATCTTCAGGCATGTAAATACCTGAAGGGAGGATGTAAAGACAACAGAAAAGAAGGCTCTTTTCAGTGAGAGGACCAGAGGCAATGAGCACAAACTGAAACACAGGAGGTTCCCTTTGAACATCAGGAAGCACTTCTTTATTGTGCCCAAGCACTACCACAGGTTGCTCGGAGAGGCTATGGACCCTCTGTCCTTGGAGATATTAAAAAGCTATCTGCACACAGCCCTGGACATCCGGCTGTAGGTGTCCTTGTTTGAGTGGGGAGGTTGATCTAGATGACCTCCAGAAGCCCCTTCTAAGCTCAGCTATACGGTGATTCTGTGAAAAAACATGATCTCTAAAGTGACAGAAGTCTCTCGCTGAACTCGTCACTCTTC
This sequence comes from Nycticryphes semicollaris, assembly GCA_013400055.1. NCBI lineage: Eukaryota > Metazoa > Chordata > Aves > Charadriiformes > Rostratulidae > Nycticryphes > Nycticryphes semicollaris. The sequence goes on from VXBJ01004231.1 coordinate 720,561, forward strand.
TCGTACAAAAAGCTTGAAGCCTGTGATGTCCTGCAGGTTCACTGTCCCATGTTCATCCCTCAGGTCTCAGTTAACTGATGAGTAAACCATAACCTGCCAAAAAAGATTAAAATGTACCCTATATTGCCAGCCTTGCATAAAAATGACGACCCTCCTAAAGTTGCAAGTTACTGTAATGTTTAGCATTTATTTCAGAGCTTTCTGAGGATTATTGCTCTTGGATTTTCCCTGGTAACAAGAAGAGCTAGAAATAGATCTGATTTTTTTGGTTAGTTTTTCAGTTGAACCTGTGGTAGTGAAATACATCATTTGTCATCAGAAAGCTGAGCTTTGTAGAGAAACGTCCACTATGTCGGCATAGTAAAATCATGACATTTGGTTTAGTTTCAGATTGTACCAGTGACTATGTGTGGTGATTCAGTACATTCACATCTCACAGTGCTGTTATGCCCCTGGTCAGTACCATTGGTTTTACTGGTAATAACTCTCCCTTCCACAGCTTTCTCTTTGCTCTGCCCTGGTGTTAATGTGTCATAATAGGAACGAAACTTAAAAGCATTTTAGTCGATGTTCACCCAGGCTCACTGAAATGAAATATTGTTGACTCTCATAAGGTAGTTTTCAGAGGAGGAAATTTTAATTTACTTCTTGAGGAAAGACTTTAATCTGGGCACTTGCTGATGTGCTGTATTCTTGTGGAAAATTGAATCCAAATCCTCCTGGTGAGGTATTTTCTGAATTTTTAGATTAATTTCAATATGGATTTTCTATTGGTTTAATATGAAAACAGTTTCATTGTGAACTGTTTCTTTACTTTATAAAGCACTTGACACCAAACACTGGTGCATTGGAGAAAGAACTTGCTTTTGTTTGTTCATAACTAAACAAAATTTGGAAACACAATTTTGTGAATAACACCAGATTTCATGCCTGCAGCCTAGGATTAGAATTTATTCATGTGCAGAGCAAAATGAATATTTTTTTATAAGATTATACTGGGCTTATGAACAGCACTAAAAATATTTTAAATTTCTGAAATAAAAATTTAGGATTAATTTGTGGAAAATTTACTTCCAAAAATATGGGGAAAGAAAACCAGAAAGGTATCTTATTTAATTAAATCTCACTCAGCAATGATTTTATTACAGATTTATCACAGATTTTATCCAGGCAAACTAAACACAGTACTGGCTGGGAAAACTGCTCTTCCTTCCCCCATTAGTTTCATGATGACTCCTACAAACTATGAAGAGATGGGGATTCGTCATCCCCATCAACTTTCAGCAGGATACCTTCATTGCTGCTGAGTAATAAACACACATATGTAAATTCTTTTTTGCTGCCCCGAGCTCTTACCAGATTATCAGTTTTTCCTCAGTCTGTATATAAAGTGAGCTCTAACAGATGATTTATGTAATATGGATATTAACCCTTTCCCAACAGATGAGCCACAGACCATATTATTTTGCTTTAGACCATCAGTAAGGTTAGTGGAAAGATCTACTTCTTCCTCAGTTGTTTACAGAGAGCCACATCCTGTCTCAGCATTGCCATTCTTGTTGTACAACTTGTTAGTTAAAGATGAAATGACCTCATTGTAGTGTTATGGCAAAGATGTGATGTTGCCCCACTACATAGGTTTTGTGCAAGCAGAGCTGATTCATATTTGTTTTTTTTTCTTTAATGCCACTTTGGGTAGCTCTGAAGGAAATTAATTAATGTAACTGCATGACCCATTGATTCAATGAGGCTGTACGTTATCTCCATGTGTCCTAAATAGGGCATTGCTTTCTTTGGAATGAAGGCTCGAAGGACAACCCACGTGGATGGGGAAATTGCGGAGGCCCCGATAGAGCCGATGTGTTTTCGTTTTCTCATTGCTTTTCTTTGTCTGTTGTCATGGAGAATAGTCTGAGAGAGAGGCAGTGGTAGAATTAAAAAAAAAAAAAGAAAAAAAAGAAAAAAAAAAAAAAGAATACCTGATGATTAAGCAGGAGTCTGGGATTATTCATTCCTGGCAAAGCCTCCCACAAATGTGTAGTTCAGGTCATCTCAAATAGGCATTGGATAAGCACACGGCTGCGATGTGTGGTTCTGCACTCTGGTACCGGTTAGGGAAAGTTCTAGCTCTTGTAAATACTCTTGGCAGTGGTCTCTTCTATTACTGTTTCCAGACGGTGTAGCTTTACTCATCTTTGATTTGCCTGAGAGAAGAGCCATAAAATCCTTCAAGAATAATATGAAATGGGGTTTTGTTTTCCTGAAAAGCTGGCTGGCTAGGCAGAGGGGCTGCATTAGGGATGTTCATAGCGTAGCTCTGCAGCGGTTCCGGTAGCTACTGGCTTTGCATAGCAACATTGTGGCCCAGCATATTGTCATACATCACCTTATCCCGCATTTGACATCCAGGGGCTTAAAAACCTTCCTGAAAAATAGAGAAAGGTGAATGCTTTTGCTCTCATGCTAGAGATGGAAAGGTTGAGGCAGAGAGAAGTCAAGTGCTTTGTCCACAATTACATGACCAACCAACCTGTCTGGGGAAAATTTACTTCAAAAGCCAGACTTTCCATTTCTAGTGACCTCCTTTTTGGTTGTGGTCTTCTGTTTTAGTTTCATTTTCTATGTGTTTATGTGGGATGAAACATCATATAGACTGCAAATGAGTAAATATAATTAGATTGTGTTATTTTTGCAGTGACTAAAACTGTCATATATGGCATGGCAAACTTCTGGCATATTTATGTTTTACAGTTTGGATAATCTGCCAGTTTTGTGTGATGATTTTTTTTTTTATAAGAAATATTATGAAACTCTTACATCAAGAAAAATACATTCTCTGTAATAAAAAAAAGATGAGGGGAAAATCCAATCTTTTTTTTCTCTTTCAGGATTTCTTAGAATGAGCTAAATGACAATCAGAACTCTGGCACGTATTTTTAATCTTCCCATGTTTGCAAATCCCCCTCATGGACTGTAACGAAGGCTTAAAATGTTGGAGTCCTAACTTCTATTTTTTAACTTCTGAAACACAGAATGCAATTCAGACAAACACGTAGCAAAGTAGAAGCTGCCCGTGGGTGTGAAACAGGAAACACTAGTAGATAGACACACGTATAATAGAGTCACATTTGCTCTTGCTCAACCAGATGTACATCAATTTTAATTAACACGTTTTATGCTTCAGCTACTAACGTCCCTTCAGCAGTGAGTGGGTTATGCGTTTCCATCCTGCATATACCACCAGCATCACCATCACGTCCTTCTCTAGCTTCCCCCTCCCCTTTCTACACAAATGTTGCAACACAATCTGAAATTTCCTCTTTTCTTTCCTTCCTGCATTTCTTACAGGTTCCCTTGCGTCAGAAGACAAAAAAGAAAAGTCAAGGTAATGAGAGATTGTTTTTTTCTTTTCTCTTCTGTGTTCCTCTTTTGTTATTTTCTTAGTATGTCTTATTCTTGGGAGGGTGAGGATTTTATACTGCTATTCAGCTGGTGGAAGGCTGCTTTTTAACTCCACTGATTCTTGCACCGTTTCTGAGGAAAAAAATGACAACTGACTGTTCCTTTGGACTAAATCCTTGTGGTATGTTAATTGAATCAAAGCTGGAAATCAGTGAAGTAGAATCAGCTGCCTGCACATACACACACACACTAGCGGTTTTCATGTACTTGGCATAACAGTTTTCTCTAGCTGACTTAAATAAATAGATGTATTATTTTCAGTGCAGCTGTGTGAAGGGAAATATATGCACGCTGCTCTTAAAAGGATCAAAGGATATATTTTTAATTTATAAAAACTTGTATATGGTTATCTTAGCATTAATTAGTGTCTGCATTATCCATAGTTACTATTTTTTTTCTGCTCATCAGAATGCCTTTCAAATGAATGTGTGTTACCATCACAGCCATTATAAAACTGAACGACTTCTAAGTGCATTTTAAGATATGCTTGGATGATTTGCTGAGATTGCTAAGTAAGGTTGATATCTTTAATTGGCAGCAACATCTTTCCTGGTAATGCACTTTTAAACAAGCAGAACACTGTATTTTTAATGGCACAGGGTTCTTTATAATGAGCCGACGGAGGATATCGTGTAAAGAGCTGGGGCAAGCTGACTGCCAAGGATGGCTCTACAAAAAGAAAGAAAAAGGATCTTTCATTGGCAACAAATGGAAAAAGTTCTGGTGTGTGCTGAAGGAGTCATCATTGTATTGGTACAGCAGCCAGCTGGTGAGTACAGCGTCCATCCAACTCTGGGTGCCGGACAAACCACATCTGCTGGGACCGAGAGAAGGGGAGCTGGGGGTAACAATTTAGATGCCTCCTGGAGATGTACAAATGACTGGGTTTGTTTCTCAGCCCTGACATTTGTTGTAATCCGGGAAGTGTCTATGTGACTGTGAAACATGCCGAAAACTATGTGTTTTCTAGTTCAGCAAGTACTTGTGAAATGTTAACTTGCTGTCTGTTCTGCCCTTTAAAGAGCTGCTCTTTGCAGGCACTGGTGGCATTTGAATTTGGGAAAGGTTTTCCCGGGTTGGGTAATTTGCAGACACTTGCTCTTAAGACTCAAAACAGGAATACTTCTTCACTTTTAATTAGTTTAATTTTCAGAACTCTCTCTCCTGCTTCTCTGTCCGTCCCCTTTGACACAGATTAATCTGGTTATTTGTTTGCTTTTTTTGATTGTGGTTGGTTTTCTTATGTTTGTTTGCTTTAAGTATTTTTTTTTTTTTCTGTATTCCTTCCTCTCTTTCCCCCTTCAGTTTGCACTGGTAGGGTCACAAATATGAACATTGTCAGCCGGTGATATCTTACACTTTTGGTCTTGCTGATGTCTCATTCACAGCATAGTAGTTAAAGGTTCTAACGTTCTGCTGATTTTTAAATGCCTGCTCTGATGAGTCGATCCTAAAAGTCAGATCTGCACATGGACACAGTATTTCAAATTCGAGGTGGAGCTTTCTGCTCAGAGGATGAGCTCTCTTGAGGACAGCTGGGATAGAAAGCACTTCTCTTCCAGCCGATCCAGCCCAAGTAGCCTAGTACACTTAGAGAACAAGGCGGGGAATAGTCTGAGACAACGAACAGAAGGCCCTGAATTCATGTCATCAATTGAAGAAAATAGGAATTAAAAGCTGAAAAACAGGAGATGTAATGAGAAATCCAGAGTAATTCTTTTAATGAAAGGTTATGACTGAGTACAAAGAAGCAGTGAGTCCCAGGGAGCAGCTGGTTGTATTCCTGGCTGTTTGTTACAGCTTGGCAGAGAGGGTGTCTTGCCTGTCCTAGGAAGATTCAGATAATTATTCTCTTCACTTTGCTCTCTTGCACTGCTACCTCTAAAAAAACTCCTGTCATCTTCAAATGATGGGTTGACAGTGTTCAGAACTGGAATGTACAGAGGATTAGGGGACGCAAGTAACAATAATAGTTTGAAAGTAAGATGCTTCCCTGTAGAATTGTGGACAAGCATCAGGTTTCCTAAATACAAATAGGCTGCTATGGAAATCAGCATGTCACATGCCCAGCAAAGGATGAAAGATTACAGAAAGCTTTATTAATTCTTAGAGCATTTTAAGGAATTAAATGCAATCTGGACTGTTTCCACTTTTTTTTATTTCTATTGCAGTAATGCCAATTTCAGATCTTGCTGACTGTTTCAGGGACCAAATGAAATAGTTTAAACCATAAAAATAACCTCAAACCTACACAAGACTTTTCTCAATTAAAGAGTATTTCACATTCTCCCTTCAGTTGTGGGTAGAGTGTTGGGGCTTTCTTAACAGAATAAACCCGTTGACTGGCATTTAAAGATGGTATGAGGTATTCTTTCTTTGGGGAAAAGTGAAAACATCTCTGCTGATCCCGGGCTGCTGTTTTTTGTGGTGTTGTGGTAGTCTGACTTGTCTGCTTTTCCAGATCAACTCAAATACCTGCATGAGAGAAAGAGAAAAGAGAAAGGAAAGAAAGCAAATCAGAAAAGTAGAAAAAAAAAAAAAAGAGATAAAATAAAAGGCTTTGTTTTCTCAGTGCTTACAATATCTCTGTTTGAAAGACATGGCCAGGCAGATATACTTATCAGTAGCATTAATACCCTGCAAAACCTTATTAACATTGGCTGTTTGAAATCACGGCTTGCAGCTGCACTTCTGGGCCAACGGTGTTAAGAAAGGTGAGCTGGGTGGCTGATGTGCCTTTTAGACTTGGGAAGTGTCAGAAAGGAATTATTCTGAGGAGTAATCAAGCTGGGAGGAAATAAAACAAGTTAAGATTAGGCAAAGTTTCCCTTCCAGGAAGAGAAGGGTGGTGGTGAGGACATGCAAAGTCCTCCACTTCCTTTAGTTGTTGTGGCCTGGCTAAATTCCAGTTTTGGGATCCAGAGAAGCCATGGTCATGTTGAATTTCACTTTTGGGATCCAGAGATCATGTCAATCCCAGTGCTCCTGCACAGCATTAGTCATTTGGGTGAACTCATCCTTTTAGTCCTTACCCGCATTCCAGCTGTCACTGACTGCCCCCAAAATGAGTAAATCTGAAGAATGGGTGGCATCCTCATTCCGATTGATTTCAGAGAAGAGCTCATACAACTTCAAAATACTGTGGCTTTATGTCAGCCTTGACTTCTCACCTATGGCAGTCCATCTTGTAAACACCCTAGCTGGTAGCACCTCTTTGTTTTTAACTTCTGCTGACTCTCCAAAACTATTTTACATTAAAAACCCAAGGTTTCTTTGGAAAACTTAAAGTGCAGCCTCTGCATAACTGTAGATTCAGGCAACGTTTGCAGAATGGCAGTAACTAGAGGGTGTAGGAAAGAGAGGAGGTGTCCTTTTCTAAGACCTGTTTACTTAAATAGATGAGACCAGAGCCACGCTCAGAGTCATATCTGAGGTGAACTAGACATTGAATTTTCACAGGTATTTTGACCTCTAGATTGATGAAGCACTATCTTGCTTGATACTTCTTTTACTTATGCATCTGATCTGTCTTTAACACCGCCTGCACTTCCACTGCTTTCAGTGAAGTTAATTCTTGGTCCCAACAGGGCATCCAAGATGACGATTTTAAGTTCATAGTCGTGTTGAAAGAGGAGGAGCCCTGCTCCTCTTGCACCCAAAGCTTTCCATGATAGGCCTACATCAAAGCTGAAGTGAAAGGTGATGGTGGAGGAGCAAGGCTGAGGTCAAAGGAAGTGGGGCACACTGATTGCCTGTAGCTCTGCCTGACCGGTTTCATTCTAGTGAGAAATGAGCTTGTTTTGTTCGAGGCTGTGTGGAAACCGCAGTCAACCAGACACGGGTAACTGTAGCATAGCAACAGGGTGCTGGACCTAACCTTTTTTACTAATGGATATGGAGAAAATAGGGAGTGGGTGGAATTTGAACAGGAAGGTACTTTGTCCTGGATTTGGGTAGGTAACCTCAACTGACATCGTGCTCTTGATGAAGCCTGTCTTCAGGCACCTCTGAAGCTCTGGACGTTTCTGTTGCTCTGATGGAATTTGCCTTCAAGCCACTCTGGTTCTGGGTCTTTCACATGAGGTGGACTAGGGGAGGTGGCATAAGACGTTTGTGGTGACATTTGCAAATGGTATTTCCTTCAATTTAATATAAAATACATTGAGAAAGCCACAGCTCAAAAGAGGAAAAACAATAATAAAATAGCAAGAAGGCCAGCAACAGCGGATCAGACACCATGAGAGTCTAGTTTCACCTTCACTGAAAGCAAACCAGAGCACATAGGAAAATCCAAATTCCCGTTGACTAGCTAGCTGATGTACTGAGGCTGGTGAAGTTAGAGTCCTGTTAGTCTCATTTTGCTTGGGTAGACAGCCCTGAAGACTCTTCCTACATACTCTTGGTCTTTCTACAAAACATGGATACCACATGAGGCAGGTAAACTTTTGTCTGCAGCAAGGACGTGCTGGGGGAGGATGCTGTTTTGACTAGGAAGAAGCACAGAAGGGTTGTTTTTGTAATGGAAAGACAGAAAAATGTCTGAAAATGGATCTAAGCAGTCAGACTTTCTGAGTGCATTCAAGAATACCAGACTTCTTGGACAACTGCTCTTCGTTAGCATTTGGTTTCCTCTTTCAAGTGCTCCTCTCTGCAGGGACCTGCCTTGAAGGCAAGTGTTTGAAGAGGACAGTGTGTGATCCTGCTTGCCCCTTGAGCAGTTTTAGTCCTCATACTGAAACCCTGGAGGGAACCAGTTCTCCTGCACAGGCAGAGGGATGGAGGGGGAAGATTGTCATGCATAATCCCAGGCTCCTGGCTCCTTGTACTTGTGACTGTGTTGGATAGTGATGGCTGGAAAGGGACAGAGGACTAAATGGTCTAAAGGTCTTGTGGGCCTTTAGGATAGCTTGGCTGGTTTTTCAAGTAGAGTTGAAATACAGTTTTGCGGGATGTGTTAACAACGGTTGTCATGGGGATTCAGCTGAAAAGAAATATAAATATAAAATGAAAGGGTTGCAGGCTGCTATCTACTGTCACTGTTTATCTTTGATTTTTTTTTTTCTTTTCACTGCATTTAAATTGGTCCTTACTCCAAACAGCTTTGCCAGGAGCTGTATAATTGCAGTCTTTTAAAACAGAAACCTTTCACCTTTGAGTTAAAGTAGCTGCTTACAGGAATGACAAAGTGTCATTGATGTCATCTGATTGCGCTGAGGGCTTTGGGGACCTCTGGTCCAATATCTTTCACAACTTATTCACAGTTCTATAGTTTTCATCACTGGTGTACTTAGCAGAGAGAGAAAAAAAAAAAAA
>VXBJ01004231.1:732537-742957 GCA_013400055.1 Nycticryphes semicollaris
AGAAGGGTTCATCAGACTCCCAGACTTCAGTGTGGACCGAGCAATTGAATGCAAAAAAAAGCAGTAAGTTTATTTCTTGCCCCCAGTTTTGCATTGCAAGGAATTGAATCTCAGTAGTGCCTGACAATGAAGCTGTGGGAAGCTCTTCTGTGTTGTATAAATAATGAGATGTTAATTGAGCTACTGAAAGAAAACCGTATTGCAAAAATATTTTTGAAAATTCTCTGCCAGATGTGCTCTGTTGAAACTACAAATAAAAAAGTAGATCAGTATGTCAAATCCTTTTTTTTCCTCTTTGTTCACTGGTTATGAGTAAGTTGTGTTCTATCTTAGATACTTTCTCTTAGGTGGGGAGGTCAACAGTGGTGCAAGTAATGCTGCTTCCCTAGACTCAGGACTATTCTTTAGGCTGCTGTGGTGCAACTTTATTTATCAGGGTACAAATTTAAAAATATTCTCTCCAAACTCCATATACAGCAATGACTTCCAGCAGCTTCTGAGTACACGTCAAAGGTCTGGGTGTTGCTGCTGCTCAGAGTTATAAAGCTCTGTCCCTCAAGAGAAAGCCTTCGTTCTTCTCTTCGTGTCTCACACAGACATTAGCTGTAGGTGTTCCTGAGACTAAATGTGGGCTTGACCCCTTCAAAGAAAGAGGACAGCTATTTTGAATATAGGGAGCTCCATTTTGTTTTCTCAGAGGAAAGGTTGAGTCACATAGTACAGGACCATGAGAAAATGTTGCCCTTCACTTCTGCATCTGTTGCCTCTCAGTGACTAGGAGGAAAACACATGCTCATCACTTATTGAGGGTGGAGTAAGTTGGGAGAACTTTGAGGAGTGATTGGGGATGCTGGGGCCTGGTCAAATAGCAAGTGTTTCCATGGGGCAGAGTCATTCACATAATGAGGAACAAAAGAGGGAAGTCACACAGTCTCAGGATTGGAGATTATGTTTTGGGAAAAAGAACACCTCTGACAAGTCTTACTGATGGCTATTCAACTAAAGCACAATCTGAGGCTGAGACCACAGGTTAACTATTGGTACGCCCATGGACTACCTCCATTTTTTTGATTTCAAACCTGTCACCTAGTTGCATCTTTGCTGACCTCCTAAAATTTGTCTTGGAAAGCACAGTGACAAATCAGTCCCTACTCACCCACTGCATGCTGCTTGTGATTTTATTGTATTGTATTTCCCTTCTTTCAGCCATCATTTTTACATGCTGTGGGGTCTTAGCCTGATTAATCACTCATGGAAGCTGTGCCATACCTTGGGTCACCCCTGGTGCATTCTCTGAACATTTTCCAGGTTTTCTGAGCTGGGGGAAGCAAAACTTCACACCGTATTTGAGGTGTGGGCACACAACTGCATTATATAATGGCATAATGAAGGTCTTTGTTTTATTCTTTGTTGTTGCTTTATTAGTTCCTCTAGTTTCTACGCTCTGAATAATGTGTGGTCTGGGAAATGAGCTAAAAATAGCCTAAAGTTTCAAGGAAAGAGCTATAAGGATGGCTAAGATGATCCGGCTTAATATAGAGGAGTGAATAAATATTTCAAATAATTCATTCAGCTATTTTTTCTTTTCTTATGTAAATGAGTTTTCTTCATATCTCTTCTTTTTTTTTNCAGCCACCCACAGATCAAGACATTTTATTTTGCAGCAGAAAATGTTCTGGAAATGAACACGTAAGTAGGAGCAACTGGCCATGTCTCATCCTGTCTCGTGTCAGAGAACACCCTTTGAAAGTTCATTCTCTCACTGTCAAGTGGTTGTTGACAAAGTTATTCGAGGAATTACTGAGTCTATTTTGTTTTCTGGTCATTGTAGAGAAGGAAAACACTGCTATTTGTTCACTACTGATGGATGAAATCATAATCACGTGATTAGTCTCATTTTGATACTACTCTTCCCAACATTTGCTGGTATAAATCCCTTTACATTAGAGATGTGCAAAGGTTTGGTAGCAAGTTCATCACCTTGGGAGATGTGAGGAAAGAAAAGAAAGAGAGAGAAAAGCTTAACACAGTTTTGTCACAGAGCTGATCTAGGACTGGAATATAATAATGTCTGCTTCCAGAGTAGCGTATCAGTTAACAAAGGGGGTTTTAAGGGATGGAAAGGGCTGTTTCTTTAATGTAAGTAAGCAGTTACTTCACTGCCAAACTATGATGCAGTTAAATGATCCTTATGACAGATCAGCAATTTTCTTTCCAAAAATGTCCACAAGAACAACAATTCATGCACTTTTTAAGGAAAGAAGTAAAAATTGGTATGCAACTGCCATTTTAGAAACCACTGAGTTATCAGTAGATATGACTCGCTATTGATCCAGTTTTGGCTCATTTAGATACATCTCTTATCTTCTTTGTCTTTTTTTAGTTCAGATTGCAGTCTGCTCACAATGCTACTGCATTAAATAGTAACATACTGGATATGAAGCAGTGAAATTTAAATGGGAAAAGAACTTCTATGATAGGTCAGGATGTTAATCATGGTTCTGCTGGTGACCCTTGTGAGATTCTTCATAGGACATTGACTGTTCTTTCCCTCTATAAACAGGAAATCTCATACATATTTACCACAACAGAAAAGGATAGGGATTGAGAGAATGTGTGTGATATTCCAAAAAAGCAATAGATACAAAATTGTGTGATATTTCAATAGTATACAAATATATATTCATAAATCTGTACTCTATAGATGCAGGCAAGTAAATATAGACAGAAAGAATGTGTTTCCCTTTGCAGCTTGGAGCAACACAGAGCATACTGGTGGGGAGATGAGAACCACACATTTCTGTATTGCTGCATTTCCTACAAGAGCTTGAGGCAGATGGGCTGAGGATGCCTGAGAATGAGGGAGTACTGGACAGGAGTATTTCTGTAGAGATTGTAACCTTGGTTGAGAAAGGCATGAGGAGAAGGAAAAGGAAAATTAAAGCTAATGGAGGATGTTAGTGAATACTAACAGCCAGTTTGGAGTCCAGCTGGAAATTTTCAGTATTTTAATGACACTTTTGAAATGTTTAGTCTTATGTGAATGATTGAAATCTATGCAGGTGTCAGAACTCTTTTACCCCCAAAATGATTTTCTTTAAACTCCACTTCTTGAGTAAATTTCATTTTGGCTTAAAGCTAGGTAGCCTAGCGCTAGAGCAGCTTGCACTGCTATGCTAATACTACTTCCTCACTGTTGTAACTGATGATGTTTTCCTTGGCAAAGTATAAAATACATGCATTTAATACCTAAAGTACAGACATACTCACGCATATGTCAAAACAGACTAAAAGACATCTGTTCTCTTGGCTGCAGTCCCACAAATACATATGCATGTGAGTGGTTCCACCGAACTCACTGGGGCATTGACATGTGTCGAGTTACTGGTGTGCATAAATGCTTGACAGATCATGACCTTTCATAACTTTTCATGCATATGTATTTATTAAAACAACAGTGGATTTATTAACACAGTCATTTGATTCATGGATTTAGCATGTATTTGCCTTTGCCATGTACACATGAAATGTAAACATGTGCTGGCTATCTGCATGCATTTACCTGACCTGTCGCACATGGTCACTGGTGATCTGTCTGAACTAGTGGTTAAAACAAAGCAAAACTTCACTTGGGTTTATATATTTTTTTTTATTGAAAAACCCATTCTGTTACAAGTAGCTGTTAGAAGAAAATCAATAACCTACTCTTATGAAAATGACACTTTGTTTTCTTGAATTGTTATGTGCCTCTATTGCTCATACTGCAATCTAAAAATCCTGTTACTTTGACACTGACCTTACTAGCAAATTTGTGTTTGCTTCAGTAGAATCAAGATCCAGACACAATGTTCTTTCAGAGTTCCGGGTCAGAATTCCTGCCATTCATACATTCCCTATTTTGGCCATGAGTTTTGATCTAAAAGGCTTGAGATTTTTCAGTTGTTAAGTTCTTAAAACCTCGATAGATCTGAAGAAACTTGGTGAGCAGGTCGAGAGAGGTGATTCTGACTCTCTGCTCTGCACCTGTGAGACCCCACCTGGAGTCCTGTGTCCAGCTCTGGTGTCCTCAGCACGGAAAGGACGTGGACCTGTTGGAATGGGTCCAGCAGAGAACAGCAAAGATGATCAGAGGGCTGGAGCACCTCTCCTATGAAGACAGGCTGAGAGAGTTGGGGTTGTTCAGCCTGAAGAAGAGAAGGCTCCAGGGAGACCTTACAGCAGCCTTCCAGTATCTGAAGGGGGCCTAGAGGAGAGCTGGAGAGGAACTGTTTATCATGGGGAGAGTCAGATTAGTTTGAAGTATGGTTTTAAACTGAAAGAGGGGAGAGTCAGATTAGGTATTAGGAAGTAATTCTTTACTCTGTGGGTTGTGAGGCACTGGAAGAGGTTGCCCAGAGAAGCTGTAGATGCCCCATCCCTGGAAATGTTCAAGGCCAGGCTGGACGGGGCTTTGAGCAACCTAGTCTAGTGGGAGGTGTCCCTGCCCATGGCAGGGGGATTGTCACTCAATGATCCTTAAGGTCCCTTCCAACTCTAATCATTCTATGACCTATAGGCAAACATAACATACAAAAAGTGTATCCAGGGATTGTTTCTAGTGCTAGAAAAATACAGCCACTTAGGAAGAGAAATGAAAAAGCTCTGTTGATATCTTAAAGCAACACAGGAAGTGAGACTTAGTAAAAACAAAAGTACATTGAGAGTTAAAGAAAGCAGTGTGTAATGGTCAGAAAGTCTAGTTTTAAATGGATTAGATTCTTAGACTGTGCTACAATAGCTTTGACCAGGGTAGCTGACATCATCTTCTCTGGCCTCTGTGCCTTTTGCCTCATCTCAGGTGAAAGGTGACACCTCAACAGCAGGATGAAACCACTGACGTTGTGTTACAGCACACAAACTTCTCCTTTAGCTTCCACAAATCAACTCCTTGATCATCAGTAGTACTTTTTTCAGGATCAGAGAAACATGTCCCAGGCAACTAGTCCTGCTCACCTGATACTAATGTAATATGGTGAGTCCTGCTCACCACCATACTAATATTCCTGCTTATGGGGAATATTAGTATTCAGGTAACTGGTGTATTTCTAGAGGATGCTCTAAGAAAAAGAAGGAAATGTCAATATTTAGTCTTCAGGTTAATGCATATGGATGTAGTAATGTAGAACACATCTGAAAGGTGCAAAACTCTGTCTGAACAGGATGCAAGTATCCTTAACTCTATATTCTTTCTGTTTCAAACCCAGGTGGCTAAGTAAGCTGGGGATGGCTGTAGACCCTCAGGCACCCAATGGAAAGAATGAGGAAGGTACGCTCCTAACGCTGGTTTCAGTGTGTAACTACATCATGTTCTCCACAGTTTTTCCTTGGCCAAATTTTTGTTAGCTCTCTCCTTCTTATTAGATTTTTTAACTTGGGTCCATCTACCAGCTGAGCTCAGAGAAACCATACTAACACAGCGCAGAGTAATCACAGAAAAAGAAGTAATGGTGAGAAATGGTGCCACTGAGAGACACTCTGTGACCTCGTGAGAGGTGTGCAACTGCTTTGGTTTGCTGGCTTGCTAAGCCTGTCAAGTGTGAGAAGAGAAACAGCTGTACTACTCTGGGTTTTGAGTCAGTAAGATATATTACAGGAGTCATGATATGGCCCAGGAGTTTGCTGGCTTGGGAACACCTTGTGCGATGTAGACCTGTCTCTACTGTCTCCTCCGTTTCTGGGGCTTTCAACAACAGTGATGTCAGGGGGTGGAGGTGGCAGTGATGTACCAAAGCCTACAGTTTCCTCCAAAGCCAAGCCCAAGAGCTCATTGTGGAATGAGTAATTTTAAAGGATCCATAACAATTTATTCGTTGGTTTAATTTGCACACTGACCTTACAGAATGTTTTGAATCAAAAATCTGGGTAGAGGACAAAGCAAGTCACCTGTTAGAGTGCTTGGAAAAACTGCTGGTGAGGACATGTGTGATGGAAGCTGGTTTAGAAAAAGAAGTACTGTGGGTAGTGTTATATTAGGAAACTAGAGATGAACTTGGACCTCAGTAATATGTATAATCTTCTGGATTTTGACCCTCCATTTTTAGAGTATGGGTACCCAGTGACTTTTAGAACTGCTTGGATTGTGAAAGAGGTGCAGGTATGAAGAAGAAAATGGTATTTGTAGTAATATGAACACTTAGGTGATGCAGCCTGTTTTGTTTGAGTACTGAAGTGCTCCTTTCTGCATCCCTTCTGCTGTTTTCCTAGAGTAAGGTCTTGGTTTATGTCCAGACTTTGGATATGTAACACCATTATTGATTAATCTGATATGGCTGTGTTTATACTCTGGCCCCATTTAGACTCTGCTGTTAGAAGCAGCTTTGGGGCTGGTAAGCATAGATACCATCGATTTCTGGAGATTCAGCAGGTGTCATCAATTTCTCTGTTTTCAGTTCATGGTTCCTCTTTATTTCTTGTCGGAAAACTTGTTGATTTTCATAGCCCCAGATTCCTCCAAAGTGCCTGTTAGTTTTGTACCCAATTTTGTAAGCAAACAGTCTGAGATAATTTGGATTGAGGGCTATACTGAGTATTAGGATGTGCATCAAGCTCTATACAGTGATTGTGCTTGGTGAGGAAGTGTCCAAACATGTTGTACATGTTTTCACAAAGGAGTAATTTGATGGAAGGTGAGGATGGTCAAAATTCTACACCTGAAAACAAATTATTTTTTAAAATAAAAATATGTTGCATTGATGGTGTCAGCTGAGTTGAGAACTATAAAACAATTCAAAATGAGTCAGCCCACTAATCTTAATTTTAAAAAATGACAGAAAGTTACGAAATAATCCACTCGACCTCAACATCAGGTTATCTGGTTACCCTGCAATAAACATAACATAGCCAACTTTTGTTCAGCTTTTGAAGCTGGTGGCCCATTTCCCCTTCAGAAAATGCACTCTGATTCTCATGTCAAACACCTCGTCTTTCCACGTGTGTTTTGCCACACGTGCTCCAGCAGCTACCTTGAGCATGGGTTCAGCTCCCTGCTGACACACCTGGGGGGACGTGGCCTTGCAGAGGGGCACAGCTATGCTTCAGAAAAACGCTGGTGTTACCCACAGTCACTGCTGTTCCTGCTGACCTGGTTCGCCCCTCTGTATCACACACCATATCTCTTTAGGAGGGTCTTGGCTCTTGTTATGGCAGTTCTTGTGTATTCGTGTACTTTATATGCATTTTAACACACACACCCCCCAAACCATCTGCCTGTTTAGAGTATCAGAAACAGCTGTTGATTCTTATTCAGTTCTGTGTGTCTAAAAGGGGAGCTGTAGAAACAATAAGCTCTTTACTTAAGAGTTACTCAAGAAGCCATTAAGAGAGCCTTACAATTTGATATAGGCCTTTTTGCAGCCAGTCTCAGTCCTTTATGGTAAGATATGCCCGCACATATTTCCAGTAAACAGAGTAGCAGCTATGCTGTTAGAAATCCCTGTAGTTCTGCAAACAGTACAAGGAGAAAAGTAATGAATCTCCCAAAGTTCCACTTTGTTAACAACTTAGAAACTTCTCTCACATATAAACTTCTCTTTCACATAAACTTCTCTCTTAAGTTTTTTCCTCTCACACTGTGGTTATTAACACCCTCCCTCCTCCCCCTCTACTAATGACATGCACAAAAAGAAAGAGTGTGGGGCTTAATGTAGTTGAAAGGTGACATAATGACAGGTGATTTCCCAGGGATCATGCTAACACACTACTTTCTGGTGGTGTGAACCCATGAAGTCCAGCTCTTACAGAGTACTCCCAAAGCACCAACAGCCCTCACCGGCTTCAGGAGAGAGACAGAGGGTTGCAGCTAGGGGAAGGGAGAGGCAATGTAGAGCCCTGGCTCCCTTGGAGACCTCACTGGTGGCCTCTGTTCTTATCACACTCAGCACTCACTCACCTCGTCCTCATTAAGCTCCAGCTCTGTCTTTGCAACCTTTCACATCCCCGGCTTGGGTGGGGGTGAGCACTGTCACTCTTCACTTGTGGTGCAGAGCAGGGTGCAAGCTCTTGCTGCTACAGAGGTTGGATGTGAAAGGCTGGCAGATTTAGCTGAGGGAAGTGATCTTGGTTACAGCCAGGCCCAGGGAACAGAAACTAGGAATTTACAGCCTCCCCTTTTCCGTGTCTCATTATATCCATGGTTATCACTTCTTTTAATCTCCTTCTAAAAAGCACTCAAGAAAATGCTTTCACCTGCTACGTAGGTAGTTGAAAGAAATAACAACATGACTGCTGCTCTGCCACATGCCAATAGATACTGAGCTTGGTTTTTGTTTAAAAAAAAAAAAAAAAGACAAAAAAGACAAGTCGGGTGTATAGTCCTAGAGTACTATGTTTACTTTTAGTAGTAGCTCTGCACATGCACGTGGTGACAGAAAGCACTCATGAGGCTGCTCTATGGTTTCCAAAGCACCATGTGAGCAATCTGTTTCCTCAAAAATTGTAGACAAAACACCAATGCTCCATGAAAACTTACCAGTTACAGAGATTGAGGAGGCAGCATCTGCTACTAACATGCTACAAATGACACAGCCTTTCCTTTAGAGGCTGCAACAGGAGGAAAAAAAAGACCACCCCAAACCTATTTGCAAAGCTGTCTATAGCAATGCCATAGCAAATTACCAATTTTTTTACTTAAAAAACCCCAGAAAATGTGATACTATGAAGTAGTGCAACATTATAACAAGTGGGTTAATTTTCACTGCAGGAGACACTGAGTTGTTACATTGTGGTCCTCAGCCCAACACCCTACTTGGTAATCTGGCTACCACAATGCTTCAGGGAATAAATGAGCGTTGGTCTCACACTTTGACATTGCTCATTTTCCTTGTCTGCCTCAGAATGCTACAGCGAAAGCGAACACGATGATCCAGAAATAACCGACACACCACCTCCCCCCTACACAGTCCAGCCACCTCCGCCTTCGGTAAGTAATTAGCTTGTTTCTAGTTGCTAGCCAGTTGGCACAAAACTTCCTGGAAGTGGTGCACCTTTGAGGAATGACCTAAAAGAGCAGATGGAAATGTTCACCCTATGTGCCTGTGAAGTGAGGATGTGCTGACTGCGCCTGCCCTGTGGCAGAGCATGCAGTTATTGCAACCTGCAGTGCAAAGAACATATTCCTCAAATGGAGGTATATTTATCTTGCTGGAGAAAGGGAAGTGTCATTCTACCTTGTAGACATGCTATAACATACTGCTCTAACCCTGTTTTTCATACTATTATTTTTTAAAAAAAAAATCTGTTTTTTTGTGACCCCAGTAGCATTGTTCAACAGATTTATATTTATTTATTTGAGTGAGCTTTTTATTGACTGCTGAATTTGAAGCTGCTTTTGGGGAAAGAGGCCTCTTCTTACAGTGATGAGATTAGTTCTTTGCCTCTGAAAAATAGACTATAAATATTAAAATAAGCATGCTCCCAAAATCTACGCCATTTTTCTCTCTTGCTGTAGAGTATTTGTGCAGAATATTTCATAAATTGGAATAAACACTGTGCACACTCATGTGTCTAGTCAAATTGACTAGCCTAATTATTAGCCGCTTATCACACTAATAATCTTATTTCTTTGTTGTTGCTTTTCCCGGTCATCTCATCTCCTTTTACATGTGCTTGAAGATAGGAGATTTACTTAATTGTGTGTTTAAAAATGAGTAATCTGGCTTGGGATGGTAATTCAGCTGAAATAAAGAATCCGGAGTGTCAGCTTTTCCCTTCCCCAGCTGAAAGTTAACACCGAGCAGTACACAGTAATATATTTAGTACAGAATCATAGAATCAGCAAATTTGCTGATGACAGAAAACTGGGAGGAGTGACTGACACACCAGAAGGCTGTGCTGCCATCCAGCGAGACCTATACAGGCTGGAGAGTTGAGCGGGGAGAAATTTAATGAAACATAACAAAGGCAAGTGTAGAGTCTTGCATCTGGGCAAGTACCAGGTACCAGGATAGGTTGGGAACTGACTGTTGGAGAGCAGTGTAGGGGAAAGGGACCTGGGGGTCCTGGTGGACAGCAGGCTGCCCGGAGAGGTTGTGGAGTCTCCTCTGGAGACATTCAAAACCCACCTGGACACATTCCTGTGTGACCTGATCTAGGTGTTCCTGCTCTGGCAGGAGGACGGGACTAGGTGATCTTTCAAGGTCCCTTCCAATCTCTGATATTCCATGACTTCGTGATTCTGTAATTGTCATAGAATCATAGAATTGTCTAGGTTGGAAGGGAACTTTAGGATCACCTACTCCAACCATCGACCTAACCCTGATTAAAAAAACATCACTAAACCACTAAGCACTGTGTCAGCCTGGCTTTTGAATACCTTCAGGGATGGTGCCTCAACCACTTCCCTGGGCAGCCCATTCCAATGCTTAATAACCCTTTCAGTGTAAAA
>VXBJ01004231.1:743037-777752 GCA_013400055.1 Nycticryphes semicollaris
CCATTTCCTCTTGTCCTTCTCCTGTGACCTGGGAGAAGAGACTGACGCCTGCCTCTCTACACTGTTCTTTCAGTTATTTAGAGACAGAGATAAGGTCTCCCCTCAGCCTCCTTTTCTTTAGGCTGAACGACCCCAGCTCCCTCTGCCTCTCCTCATAAAGCTTACTCTCCAGACCCCTCACCTGCTCCGTTGCCCTTCTCTGGATCCACTCCAGCCCCTCAATGTCTTCTTTGTGGTAAGGGGCCAAAAACTGGACACAGTACTTGAGGTGGGGCTTCACCAGTGCTGAGTAGAGGGGGATGATTACCTCCTGAGTCCTACTTGCCACGGGGTTCCTGATACAGGCCAGGATGCTATTGGCCTTCTTGGCCACCTGGGCACACTGCTGGCTCATGTTCAGCCAACAGTTGACCGATACCCCCAGGTCCTTTTCTGCCAGGCAGATCTCCAGCCACTCTTCCCCCAGCCAAAGTGCAAATCATCTCATTGTGTCTCATGGAAGAGAAGTCTCAGCTGCCTCGATGGTGTGGTACAGGTTCCTGTATGGCACACTGAAATGACAATCCAGTAGCTGGGGTGGGCATCAAGGTGGCAAAGTAGGAATAACTTTGAAATATACAGATGAGCTGGAGAAGTTTGCACAGCCACAGGCAATAAGAAAAGGAAATGTCATGCACAGGGTTGTCCGCCTGGCAACCTTTAATTAGCACACATAAAGCTGGGAGCGTATGTCACACTGTCACCCGCTTGCTCCCTTCTGTTTCAGTCAGATAAGTCAGCTTTCACTTCCGCTCCTGAAACAGTTGTGTAACGTTAATCACTGCAAAACAATCCACCTGACACTCGGGGGTGCATACTGTTCACTAGTGTGTAAAACATGATTCTTTATGGCCTGCATTAACTGGAAGTTAAATGTGGCTGAGTGGATATAAATATCGGAGAAAATAAGAACCTTGGCAATACATCTCCAAGAGTTATTCTGGGCCAAGGGCTGATAATGAAGCCTCTTGAATTTTATACCTCAATGGCTTGCCTTTAAGAGGCTGTAGATGTCTTTTCCTTCAGCTCAACTGTGAGTGAATGCCTTCATTTTTCAAGATGATGAGTGTTAAACAGGTGCTGTTTTTTAGTTTTCTGTTTTTCTGGCTTCCGGCTGCTTGACAGTCTGTTGCTGCAGAGGCGATCTCCAGTTGTCTCCTTCCCATATGCTCTTCTTGACTGCAGGCCTCCACATTTTGGCGGGGGACATGTGGGAGGCCAGCAATGGTGCAGGTGCTGAGAGGTCCTGCTTCCTCAGCCTTTCTCTTCTTGGTTATCTTCCCTCCAGCATTTACCTCTCTCAGCTGACTTCTCTTCTCCTCATCCTCAGCTTAAAATCCCTTCCTCTATGGACAAAAGTGAGTGTCTCCTGAGAAAAGTTGTCATCTTTTCACCCCAGAAGTGACCACTGGAATAAGCTTTGGCTGCCATGTGTGTGCCCTATGCTCAACTTGCTTATGTGATGAGTAGCAACAGTTCGGTAGCAACACAGCTGAGTCTGAGTGCAAGTCAGAGTCTTTTTAAATATCCAATTTAATGGCCTTTTCCTTCCTGGGCAAGTAGTGGACCAACAAAACCATTGGAAAGATTGTGAAAGCACAGATTCTTCCTGGAAAGTCAATTCTAGGAGTGGAGCTCTTGGTTGTTTCAGGGAAGACTGGTTAAACATTACTTGCTGCTTGTTTATTCACAGTGGAGTTTTTGAACCAAGCTGTAAGATCCCAAATATGTGATGGATATGGGCTGATACTCTGTGGATACACCACTTTTGGAAGGCCTGCTTGAATCTTTCCAGAGTGCTACTGGACGAGGCCCTCATCCTGGAAACCCAGCCCAGTATCAAGAATGCCACAAGTATTGACTGGGGTTCATTTCTTCTTATTATTTTTTGTCTTTTTTTTTTTTTTTTTTAAAGCTGTACTTCCTCCTCCCAAGTGCCAATGAGATTTTGCAAAATAGGAGCTATGGACATTTTGTCTTAAACAGAAAAGTCTCCAAAATTGAGATAATTTCCAGACTGAAAACTATTAGACTGGAAAATAATAGCCACCCAGGTACAGGATCTGGTTTGTGTTAGGGCAGCATTTTGTTGTACTTCTAGCACAAAATTTTCATTTGCTGTTCTGTTCTCTGCTGACCCAAAACATTTTAAAACTTGAAAAAGAAAAAAAGTACTGAACATAAGCTTTCTATCTGTATTCATGCTTTCTGGGTACGGTGGAAGAAAAAAGCAAGTGAGGAACAAGGAAATTTTAACATCTGTAGGACAAAAGTTAAGCTGACCGTCTGCATTAATTTCTCCACACATGAATGGATTTATAGTTCAAAAACCAGCAGCTATGTTGAGACAATAGATTGCAGCAGTCCCAAAAGAGCAGTTGAGGTGTTTCATGGTGATAATTTTTCTCTAAAAAAATGCCTAGAGACTCATTGATCTCCTGTGGAATCCTTATGATCGGCTGGCTCAAGCAACTGCTTTTTAAAATGTCCTCGAAGGAGATTTATTATTATATGGATGATTGCAAAACTTCCAAAGAAAGCACTTGAGTAAGATAGATACACATTTATCATGCCAAATAAAAAAACCCTACAACACATATGTAGAGAAAGAGAAACACATTCTGGCAGTCATCTTTATTCTCACCCACATTTTTTTTAATTTCACACACAATGAAAATGAAAACAAAAATATATTCCACTCAGTGAGGCACAGCTTTCATTTCAGTGGCACTTTCTTTTGCATGGAAAAATGCCAGAAAATCAGAGGTAAGATCTAACATCTTCCTTTCCTGTCTTTGAACAATTGAAACTAGACCATGTGAGTGAGGGTTTTTACTGTTTGGTTGTTCTGCTTGGCTGTGCAAATGCTTCAACAATTTGTCTTTGCCATAGGAGCTCTTAGACAAAATGCTTCAGGTCACCCATGTTCCCAAGGGAGTTTTTATCACTCATGTGTGTAGTTTATGACAGCACCTCCTTGCCCTTTGGTTTAGGATGTGTTTGTGAAGGTTTCCTTTTTAAAAACCAAAATGCACCTGGAACACAATGTTGTATTTCTCATAATAGGAATATAAATTAAGGCTGGTGTCCCAGTGTTTGGGACAGTCTTGGAGGAATGGCTTTGAAAATCTACAAAAATGAAGAAAGCGCTACTAACAAATGGTGACCCAAAATCTGATATTGGTCCTTGTCCTCTTCTGAATTGATTAGTAGCTACATGATACAGCTACATTAGAAGACAAATCTACTTCACCTTTTTTAATGTAAAAAGGAAGTAGTATACGCTACAGCAATACTGGATTGCCAAAGTTTGTATATTGTGATCCAAAAAATTTTCACTCTTGGTTTGATTTATATTGAATACATCTTATTTCTAGTTTAGCAGGTTATAAATCAGTGTTCCGTGCTAGTTCCTTTATTGTGTTTGCAGCTTGTCTGGGTTTCCCTAGCAACACCTCAGTACTTTTCAGTACTTCCAGTTTAGTTATCATCTGTTTTAATCCTTACACAAATTTATTCCACATATGTTTTGACAACATAAACTTGCCAGAATTATGGTCCATCAAATCTGGTATTCTAATTCTGGTATGGGCTAGCAGGAGGTCATTTGCAAATGGAGTAAATTTCTGCAGCAGCAAATACAAGAAATCTGGCTTTCATATAATGCTGATTTCATCATGATTTCTGGTAGCTTATCTTAAAAGCTTCACATAAGGCCTTGTCTCCTGCTGTCTCCTGTTGTCTCCTGTCAATTATTCCTCTTCTAGGTTTTTTAGTATGTATTTGTGTGTTTGTGTATGTATTACTTGTGGTTTTGACTCTCTTGGCTCATCTTTTCAGTGGTGTTTAATGACTGAGAAGCAGGACTGGCTCTATTTCTTCTTGTGTGAGTTGCTTTTGGTGATTGGGTAATAGTACAACTCAATCAATGTAAATGCCTACAGCAGAGAAAAATTTGGGAGTCTATTTGTTTGTCTGGCAAGATAAATACCTTTCAAAACTTTGTTCTTTCTCTCGACCTTTCTTTACATGGAATGGAGCATCTGTCATACCTGCTCTCGTTCAACTCCCAGCTCCTAATGATGAGTGTTAGATGTCTCTGAGACTTCTCTGGTTGTATGTGCTCTTGTTAAGGTAGGATGACAAGTGCAGTATGGAGGGCCTTAGGATGTCTTACCAATTTCTGATGTGTTTCTAGTGAAGTTTGGGTTTCTGTCCAGATTCATGTGCTGAAGGGTGAATCTTAGCAGTTGAATGAGCAGGACAAATCTTGTAGCGTTCCCTTTTTCCTGCTCTCTGCCCCATGACTGTCTGTTTTTCCTTTCCATTACTAATTTGCCATCATATTACTTGTCAGTCTTCTTACCTTGGTGAATGATTAGTCCCTTGAATGGATCAGGTAAAATAGCTTTTTTGTGCTGAGAATGTCAAGGTACTTCAGTGGTTGGGCCCATCTCTGTCTATCCATGGTTATGGCATTGGTGGATTTATGGAGTGCTTCGAGACAACTTTGTGTTCAGTGGCTAATTCAGAGTTCCTCTGCTGTACTCTTGATTAGACCAATAAAGTGAAGACAAATTAAAGAATGAACGTGAATGTAAGCATGGAAGCTTACATTCAACACAATATTTTCTCTTCATATTTTGTGTTTAGGCATTGTTAGATTTTTATCTGTTTTACTTCTGGTTTCCTTGTGGCTTAGTTTCTGAAGTTACTGCTCTGTAGGAGATTGGCTGTCATACCTCAGGTTTGTTTGCATGGATAATTAACCAGATTACATAATATTTTTTTTTTGGTCAATTAGCATTTCAGCTGCATACCCATAACTTGTAGAACCTAGGAACAGGTATAACTTGGAAATAATTTTTCCTTTTTCTCCCCTCCCCTCGACCCTGTTTCTGGAAATCAGGATCAACAGAAGTCTTCTTTCACCTCAGCTGTGTCAAGTGAAGCATCCTGTTCTCTCTCCTCTCCTGAAAGCACTTTCAACTCCCAAGAGTCATCTTCTTCGCTGACATCCAAAGTGGTTTATTCCGAGAGGCAGTCCTGGCTTGACCTGGTTAACAGCTCTGCCACAGAAGGGGGTGATCAGCCTTTAACTTTCTGCGTACAGATTCATTCTGACGAACTGCCGGAAGTAGACTGTGGAGAAGCATCAGAAAGCCAAGAGGTCCAGCTTTCCAAACCCAATGGTGGATCGCAAAACTCTTCTTTAGGTGTGGATACACATTGTCTAGCGGTGCCAGATGCAACAGGACAGAGATCACTAGCCAAAGGTGAGCTAATGAGGAGATTTTTGCTTGCAGAGTCATACAATGTGGGAATTCAGGGGTGTTCCTTGACTTCCTTCCTTCCTTTATGTTCTTCACTGAAGAATTTTTCCAGTGGCACATCTTTAATAGCAAACATTTTCTTTATTGCATATTAAATATATAACCTAGTATCTAATTGGTAAGTATCTTTACAGCTTTTCCCAAATTTTACCTATTTGTTAAGACCATAACCTCATTATAAAATCCTATCACAAACATATTTTTATATCTTTCTTTGTTTCAATACAGCTGCCTTTCATTAGGACTGAATCAACATTTTAAGAAAGTGTGCCACAGAACTGAGCTCTTGATCAAAATAGCTTATGTAAGAAGCGGTGAGCATGGGGTTAGGTCAATACAACTTTAAAATAAAAGCAATTGCATCTGTTTCAATGACATATTCCCAATTTGTTTAATGAGTTTTGTTGTAACCAAGGGGAAAAAACTGCAACCTTGAATTAGGACTGGATTTTGTTTAAACAAACGGGTATCTGCGTAACTCTCTTCCTACTGAGAGGTACTGCTAAATTAAAAAGATGGCTAGTTCCAGAATTTGGTCATTGTTACTGTTAATATATCTCCTGCCATAGCGAAGTGATGTGTCTTGATTTTGAGCAAAGCTTCTTCTTCCTACATTAAAAGCAGTTGAGGCATAAGAGGTATTTCTGAAATGAGAAGATGCTGCCTAGAGAGTTAATACATAAGGAAGCAACAATGTTCTTGTGCGTTGTAAAGATTTGAAGCGAGTATTTTGTTGCCGAAAAAGCAATGTTGTCTCAATACAATGCAAAACAAGGGTGCAGCCAGAAGCTTGGGCTGAAGGTCATGGAAAGGTGGTAAGAAACAGCACTGGACTCAATAAGAATGTAGGGTATTTCTCTGTAGGTGAGCTTGGAACTGATTGAAAACTAATACTATAAGGCACTTTAAGTTAAATTGTCAGACTCCAGATATCAACAGTTAGCATCCCTTTAGTTTCTTTTATGTTTTTCTGATTTTTACAAAGCAAGCAAACAAGAAAAAAAGCTCTGGCTTTGCAAGTAGTGAAATGGCTGGGGCTGGCAGAAATGGGATCCCTAATGAAAATATCATAAAGACACGGTAAATGCATTGTCTTCTGTAATTTCACTTTCTGGGTTAAGTCTGGCTAAACAATGCCTTTGGGAAAAGTTATTAGGCACATTTGGGTGGATTGTTGGAGTGTAGGTCATACATGGCATGGTGACTTATAGATCCTCTTCAGAAATCTAAACTTAGAGTGTGTTACTCTGCCCTGCAATAATGCATAGGTTAATGCTTTCCATTATAACTGTAAGGGTGACAAATACTTTTGTGGATGGTCATAGGATTAGCATGACAGATTCATAGTCATTTAAGGTATAGTTTAGTAGGCTCAATTATAGCAACCAATAGAAATTGAATTAAAATGTAAATCAAGGCACATTTTGGGTATATTCCTCGTGTTTGCAAGGTGGTTTAATTTTCCCAGAAATGTTCCTGGGGAAATGGAGTTTAGTGGGAGGTGTCTCTGCCCATGGCAGAAGGATTGGAACTCAATGATCTTTAAGGCCCCTTCCAACCGAAACCAATCTATGATTCCATGAAATGAATTCTTCCATTGCTCACTGCTTAGCTAATGGCCAACTCTGATCGCAGAACACTTCCATCCTAACCACACCAGTGCTCTCTGATGGAGTCCCAGAAATAGATAGTTTTGATGAGACGGTCGCTATGGAAACTGTATAACCTCACTAGTTACCATACATGTATTTTTATGTCCTTTATCAGTCTGCATAGTATGGGGATGGGATGAAGACTGTTGGCATTTTGGGCTGTCCCCTGCAATGGCCTCTGAAAAAAGAAGTGAAATAATTTGCAAGGGGATTAGTTAAGCTACTTCAGTTTGAGCATGAGTCAGCATGAGGTAAGGAAAAAATGGAAGGATTAAGATAAAATAGCAATTTGGTTTCAAATGAAAATAAAAAATGATGTAATTCTGTTTCTATGACTTATACCCCAAGAATTTCCCCTTCCAGCTAGTTGCTAAGGATGTGCATGAACACTGTGAGATGAATTCAAATTGTGGGCTAAAACCTAGCTGCAAACCCCCATGATTTACAAAAACTAGTAAGAAACCCCTTGTCATCTGATGCAAAACAAGAATGCATAGCTCAGTGCAGACTGTATTATTTGCTTTACAACACATCTGAATAGTACATTTCTGATAGCTCGTCATGTTTCAGAGTGATGAGATGGCATCCGGGAGATGACAAGTCTGTCTTGCATTGGTATCTGTCCTGAAAGCCCATGTCCCACATGCTTAAAGCCAGCCCTGCTGTTATCTGAACAGCTATGTGGTCTTTGAACCCATTCCCCACATAGCCTTCCTGTGTGTCTGTGCTCTCTCCTTCTCCTTATGAGGACAGGAAAAAAGTCACACACTCTGCTGTGTGGCCACATTCGGCTTACTAAAACCCCATGAGGAATTTTTGGTTGTAGCTGATAGCAGCCTACAGCTGAGGGGAAGGTTTTCAAGAAATGAAGAGCAATTTTATTGGAAAAACCATAAACGGTGGCCAATGTGAGAAAACTTGGTACTTAGAAGGAAGAAAGGGTATTTAAGACAGTGTGGGAAGAGCTTACCATGAAAACAGAAAAACAGTGAGGAAACCTCAGTGATGAGTGAAATAATGGAAGAAAAGTTTCTGAGAGATAAATGGATGGATCTCTGTAACAGAAACTACAGATTCAAGTAAATGAGCATGGATTATTTATTTATTATTTTATGAAACCTAAGCAGCTCTAAAAGTCTGGTACAAGGGCCTGAGCTATGCCGTGTGATATTTTTAACAATCTTTCCAGCCACTCGTTATGGTGTTATGACCATTCTCAGCCTTATTTCTCAGCGCCAGTAACTGGGGAGAGGTTACATATGAAAGGATAAAGCAAAGGTACAAACCCCAAGATTTTAACGAGATTTTAACAGTTTTCTCTTTTGAAAGGAGGTCAGCAGTAGGTTTCCATTTATTTTGTGGGAATATTTAATACTTCTGTGTTGCAGCTTGCCACTTGCTCAGTGACAAAGGGTTCAAAGCTGCCTGTGACACAAAGAAACTGAAAGGTAAACAAGAAATGGTCGAGAATATAAACAACTATCTGAATACGTGCTCTGTCTCCAGGAGCTGGCCTTGCCATGTCTGGGGTGACCAGACACACTCTGCAACCAAACTCCACCCTTTGTGTTTCTTCTGACAACTGCTGGAACAAAAAGTATCTGACTGTGACCCACTACCACCATCAGCAAAAACTATGATAACAAAAGGAAGACACAGAAATCAAGAGGTTGCTATAAGAATACAGGAATGTGTGTTTGTATTTATTTATGGATCTTCTACGATAGAAATAACATCCTTCTTCCTTGCATTTTCTGAGGGTTTTATGATCACATGAAGTTAATGAGTCTTGGCAAGGAATGCTTATGGTACCACTTCTGATTTATTTATTTTACCTTAGCTCACAGAAGTTGGTAGAAGATCTGATGCATGCTGATATTGTGAAAAACCTGGAAAGCTTTTCACACACCACTTGAATTTTATCTGGGTTGGTTTTGTGGGAAGTAGTTGGTTCAATACGAGCTGGATTCTATCAATTCCTTCCTTTCTCAGAAACGATATCCTCTTCCCTCTGGAGTCTGCCTGTGCCAGTAATAGCCAGAACAGATCCTCTGGTGTGCTCTGACCCTTTTGTTCCTTCTCAAAAAGTTACAGGAAATAGATAGATTATGGTTGACATTAGCCAAGAAGTATGTCTATGGTGAGAACAACTATGTAGAGAAACAGCTGTGATGCTACTGATCAAAAAGGCTTTAGGAATCATTGTGAAAGCTATGGTGTTATGATTTTCTGAACTCTCTGAAAAAGAGATACTTGTGTTCTTTCCAGTTCAGTCACAGTTTGTTAAAATAGCATCCCTCACTGTTGAGTCCACTCTACTGTCAAGAGCATCTTACTGTTGATGGTAACTTACTTTTCCTGTTATTTTATCTCACTGTCTTCTACCTTTAGTTCTGCATTGGCCAGTAAGGAGTTTGCCTAAGCTATGCCCCTCTAATTCAAATATTTCCTGTTTTTTCTGTCCTGAATTTCTGTGGAAAATGTGATTTCCTTGAGGTGTCATCATATTCCCATTGAAAAGTCCACTACCACTATGGATGGGTGGATGGGTGTGTGTGGTGTACGTAGGTAGGTAAGTAAGGGCCAAAGCAGTTGATGATTTTGTTCTTCTCTCTCCAGCCTGGGTCAATATGTTGTCCCATTGGAATCAAAGGTTTTATCAGAATCAGAAATAAGGGTATTGGCAGTCACAAGGAGCCTGTAAGAGCAGCAAAGACAGGAGGAAGAAGATGTTGTGGGTTTTTTTTTGCTCTGGGGCAGTTGAAAAAGTTGAAAAGCTGTGAGATCTCAGTGAGAGAATGGGAGAACAAGTATTTACATTTCAGCCTAGAGTTAGTAAGATATGGTCTGTTGGAGCCAATTTTCAATGCAAAACGCTCTTTCTGCCAAATATTGCCAATTTCTATATCTTTGCTGCTGGGAAACAATTAGCTTGATTTTTCACAGTTGCTTTTTGGAAAGTTCTGGAAAATTTTGCTTTTGTAGGCTTAAAGAGCATTAAAGTTGAGATTTCAGGCAGGTTCCTGCATTGCTGTTGCAAGGTGGGGAGTCTCAATACCTTAATGTCTCCCACCTGTGGCAAATTGGCCGACAGGACAGTGGAAGCTGAAAACTGAGGAGGTGAGGAGCTGGTGTGTTGAACCTCTGGCAGCTCACTCTTGTCTGCGATATCTCCTGTTAGTTAGATGGAAATTCCATATAAGTGGCATGAAGCCACAAAATTGTGTTTCACTTCTCCTAAAAGATTTTGTCAAGAGTTCTGACTTGCCTGAAATATTACTTTAGTTTCCTAGACCTAGAAGGTCTCTTTCCCTTGAATGTTAGGATAGCTTAGGTCATGACTTCCCTTTTCTGTGGGTTAGCACTGGTTCTTTTCCACTTTCCCCACTGTGGACTCTGACAAAGTTAAGAGGTATACAATACTATATAATTTTTTCCAGAAGTGCTATGAAGCTTTTAGCAGACTGCAAGGCTTGTGAGTGAAGTGCATTATGCAGGAGCCCAGGAAGACTGATCCTTCTAAGTGGCATCACTGAACAGAATTGTGTATAGTTAATACTGCCAAGGGAAGGGAAAAGTGCACAATGCATGTGTTCCCCTGTGTGCATGTACATGCTCATAAATGCACACAATATGTAATACCCTTCCACTCCTGCTGTTTGTTCCTTACCACTAATCCTTCAGTAGCTCCTGAGAGAAAAATGAATGTATTTTATCTTTAAAAAAGGATGAGAAAGTGCTGCAGTAGAATTTCGGTTTCTTAACTTGCATGCCTGAGACAAAAAGTGCTTGACTTGAACAGTACTGGCAGAAGAAATAACTTGCAATATTATATTTTGAATGTGCCTGATGTTAGTTAGCTATGTGACCTGGCTGAAAAGACTCACTGCCGAACAGTGCCAGTGGGGCCCAACCTATCCATGTTAGTAAGAATTTTTGTCAGTGGAATATATCCGTAATTATAAACCTTCTGAGGTTAACAAAACTCAGAGGAGGGGTGGTACATTTATCTTTGGGAAGCCGACACAGACACATCTATTCATTTTTACACCAGTGCTCGAGTACTTTGTGCTTTTTGCATAAATTTTTACTTTGTGATGCAAAGCAAATATTTTGTAACAATTCAGTGGTATGGTCTAGGCAACCCAGGTTTCATAGGAGTCATCCAAGCCAGAAGCCTACAAATACAGAATGGGTGAATGGCTGTGCTTCTATTAAAGACTGTCATCTGCAGGTCAGTGGTCTGACTCCAGGTGCAAGGGAATCTAGCAATACAAAATTGTGGGAAAATGCGCTATGAATGCTTGACTCTGGAGGAAAAAGTCCAGTTTGTGCTTAAGCCTTGAGTCATGTTGCTTTATATCTATTATCCAATCCTATATGGATGTTTTGTGGGGAAAATAAACAAGGAAACTATAGGTAGTGCTTCCTTCATTTACTTTCATGGCATCAAGAGGCTTGTGAAATACCATAATGTATTATTATATGAGTGAGGAGAAACATAATTTTTTATCACAGATCATTGTCATGTTAATTGATGGCTAGAAATAGTAACTCTCTTCTTCCCTCATGACCTCTCTGCCTTTCAGATTTGTAGCATCAATATGGTGTGTTCAGTGGCAGCTTCAGGCCTGTGACATATGGGCTTTTGCTTTCCTAGTTTGGCTCAGAGGAACTCCGGGTGTTGAAGGCAGAAGTCCAGATAGGTACCAGACAGTCTGATTTCAATTCGTAGATGTTTATTGGCAGACATACTCTTCATCAATAGCAACAGTATCTGCTTCTGTAGAAAAGCACAATGTTAAGATAATGTTAACTGTTCTAACTGTTGTGGAAGAAGTTCATTGCTCATCAGTGTAAAGAAAGATGGAGATAAATTTACCATATGACTCATGCCTGGCTCTACACAGATTGTAGTTTTCATTCACCCTTGTTTTTCAGCTGTTTCCTGAAATCCCATTTAGCTGCTTCACTGTCACTCCCCTGATCCACCAGATCTGAAGAATCTAGCACATTACCTTCCCTCTGAAATTACCTGACCCTGATCAATCCTTTGTCGGTGGGAGTGGTAGAAGAATAAGCAATAGGAGAGGATTTTGAGGTAGCAATCTTGAAAGAATGCAAGAGCTGAGTGCATGTTGCTGGTCAAGTGCCCCATCTGGGAGCCCTTTGCTGGACTTTTCTGACCTTAGCTCCTTTTGTCCTACTTACCTTCATCAACAAATGCACAGATGATACCAGAGTTCTTAGCATGAGTGAAGTGTGTTTGGTCAGGGTGTTTTCTCATGCTTGCTGCTTTGTAAACCTTTTAGGACATTAAGGATCTTCATGAACTAGCCTCAAGAAGTATCTGTCTTCCATGGCTTTACTATTTTCTAAAGTTTCTGGTTAATGCATTTTTTTTTTCTTTCTACATACTCCTTTTTGGATATCTGGTAAGGGTCAATTTATCTGTCCATACTGTGTATAGTCTGGATGGGTGATGTCTACAGTAGAGCTGAGCCAGTCCTATGCAGAAGCTGGCTAATGAAACAAACAGCTGCTTCATCCCAAGAAAGTAGGCAGGAAGCTAGTTATAATTACGAGCCTCATGGCATGAGCCCACAGTTTTCAGGAAATACTACTGCCGTGTATTATGCCTTACACTTGCATATTTTTTTTTTAATTTCCTGCAGCTTGTTAAATATACAACAGTTCTTTTCCTCCCCCAGCACTGTACCAATGTTGGAAACTATATTTAGTTCTTGTCAAGTTACAGCAGGCTTTTTATATTCACAAAGTAGTGAAAAAAAAGTCCAGCAACAGAGTGAAGGCAAATATTTGTGGCATATCATAAACCTTTCTTGTGACCTAAATATTTAGAAAGAATAGGGGTGTAGGAGGAAGCTGCACTTTTTAAAACATGAGAAAGATAAGGAGTAACCTCCTAAGTGTGCTGACATGTTGGAGAACTCTTTGTGCTGTGGCATGAGTGAGCAAAAGGGCTTCTTCCTTCTTATTCAGAACATGCTTGCTGACTGAAGATGGTTTAGAAAAGTCAATGTCTAACTTTTCATTAAAAGAAAAAAGTGCCCAACCAGATCAACTGGCACATGGAGTACTGCAGTGGACAAGAACCACCACTACTATACCCAGTGAAATAGAAATAAATGTTATCTCAGTGGATCTTTGGGGACTCATTAGTATCCTGAAAACTCCAATAAATTTAAGGCTTTCCTTTAGCAAACACATAAGTAGAAAAGCTTGTAGAATGGGCTGAGGGACAAGAAGTGAATTGTGCCATCTGTTGCTGAAAATGGTCTACTGCCAAAATGCCCCTATAGATGCCTGGTGCATTTTCAGTTTCTGACTGCTCATTTTTAAGTTGTTTTATTCTGAAAATTGTCTTTACTTCAATTTTTATCTTATTTTATGCTATTTTATTCTCTGCTGGTTTCTATCTTTTCCTTTCATGTCATCTCTGTCATGGAAGATGGTGCTGCGGCTTGGGACCCACCAGAGTAGTTTGGGTGGAGATAATCAAGGCTTTGTTGTAAGGCACCACAAGAAAATTCTGCATTGTAATCTGTAAAACTCCAGATTTAAACATGAGGTGCCCAAAGGGTTTCTGATATAATCTGTTTTCTAGGGACCTTCTTTTGGGCCCACTGAAATGTTCCTATATTTAATTTCATTGCCTTTTTTTTTTTTTTTTTCAACCACAATTTCATAATTACCAAAACTTGAATTGGAACACCAAATAGAATTTGACCTGTGAGTTGCCAGCTAGAAATGTAATTCACTGTATGCAGCACGTAGGGAAAGCTGAACGGGTATAAATGCTATCAAAGTTGTTTTTGTTCAAATGTTGCATTATTGACAATTGTTCTAAGTCTGTGATATATTTGGAGGGTTAAAACAGAGCTCTATCAGTGGAAATAGATGCTCGATCTGTTTCAATCATGACCTCCTTCTTAAAAACATTTGAGTTTGGTAGTATGTCTTTTTTATATGCATTATTACCCTATCAATTACACTAAAAATTGCACTTAGTTTTAACTTTCATACCATTACTTTTCGACTTGGATAAGAGGCTTCCTGATGGCTGAAAGTCACATTTCTGCTACCTGCTGCCATGTTCACATTCTCATACCCAATTTATTCTTTTCCTTGCAGATCAGGAAAAATGTGATGATGACGAGATGGAGCGACTTTACAAGTCATTAGAACAAGCAAGCCTGTCTCCCATTGGTGATCGCCGTTTGTCAACGAAGAAGGAGCTTAGGAAGTCATTTATCAAACGCAGCAAAAACCCTTCCATTAATGAGAAACTCCACAAAATTCGAATGCTTAACAGCACATTGAAGGTGAGGTCGCAGATTGAGCCAAGAAAAATCCCGAGAGAAAGAAACAGTTTGGCTGAAGAAAGAAGCCAGCCTAGGCTTCAGCCAAACTTTAATTACATATTTACTTAAATCCCCAGAGAATTTGGTTAAGGTTTTCAATTGTTTTCTACTTCATTCTGAATACTGATGTGTTTTGTTGTTAAATCTGAACTGGAAGCAGAGGCTCAGAAGGGACTATTCTTGCAGAAGTTCCAGCCCATTTGGAAAATTTATTAAAGAAAGCTTCTCCTAGTTAGCTGGAAAACGTGCAAGCTCAGCTGAATGCACTAAACAGGGGAGCCTTAAAAAAGGAAGAGCAGACAAAGTACGTTGATGATTAAGGACATGAAAATGACCCTGAGCCAAAAAAAGTTTTCCTTATGCGATTATTGGAGAATGCACAGGATGTGCCAAAGCTATTGTAAAGACCTCCTGTAACTGAAATATTTTTAATAACACAGGCATCCTGCTTTTATGTTGGAAACATACCATGGACTGGACGGGTGGAGGGGTTCAGGGGACTTTCCATGAAAGGGCCAGTAAATCTGTCTGGAATACAGTGATTTATGAGGCTGTTCACTCAACAGCATCATATCAAGTGTCACAGGATTTCAAAGCCTGCTTCTGAATGGTACTGAGGGAAACGGAAAGCTTAACCATAATACTAAAATTGTAAGGAGAAGAAAGAATAAATGCAAACCTGGAGCCTCACTTGTTTCTTTTTGTATCCATTAGAAGCAGGAATCGAGTATCTTGTTTCAAGTGTGTATGTCTGGCTTCAGGCATTGTACGCTGGAGAAATGCATGAAAAACTTCTGCTGTATTAGCTCAATCATTGATTTACTAGTGGCAACAGGAGGCTTGGCTTTGGCACTTCCAACTGCTTTAAAATTCCTGGAGATACAGTTGAAAAGACAAGTGGGAACATGGGCATTTCCCCTGTTTTTGGGCTTCCAGGCTTCATGTGAGACCTGGTGAAGTCTCTGCTCAGTGTCAAAGAGTCTTCAGTGACATGTTACTGACTATGGCATTATTCATCTGCTTCAGCAATGAAGTGAGACCATGATATAACAGAAAGTTAGTTGAAAAAGTAGGTTTATTTTATGGGACAGGAAGTTAAATATAGAAACATACTGAAAAGTTTTCCCTAACAGGAGCCTTCCTTATAAATCTAAGAACCAATTAGTACAAAATAAAGTTGTATCTTGTGGGACGATCAATTTCTTTAGACCTGAAAGGAAGCTTGGAAGCGTTACTGTCAGACATGAGCAAGGACAGCTCTGCATTGATTCAGCACAGGAGTATTGTATAAATTGTGATTAGCAGTGTTTATAACTTTAGGCTTGTCTAATAGTTGTATTTAATATGGAAAAATAATTTTTAGAGTGTTCATAATGTATAAAACATGTTGATCTTTTTCGCTTTCTTCAAATTAAGAAACTGGAGTATTGACAAGACAAATATAGCACAGACAGTTTCTCACAGACAAAATCAGAGTTCTATACGCAGTAGTGTTTAAGTAAATCTGTCTGAAAGGCAAATGCCTGCAGGAGGAAAGTGCCATATTCTTTGCATCAGTGGGATTATATGCTTCTAAAGTCAATTTTCTTAACATACAACATGAGACTTTAGATAACTGGAAATGATCTATTGGAAATTGGAAAATCGAGAAAATTTTTGCATCTGATCTATGTTTACTCTGCTTAAATTAAAACCCCATCAGTTTGAGACAAAAGATTTATGCAAGATTCAGTGTAATTTTAATTTTGGACTTTTGACTCCACGTCTTTAAAAACAGATTAATGTTGCTGTCACAATATATCACTAACAAAACATGCTTTGGATAGTTTGGAAGAGATGGAAGCTGAGTGCAAATGCATCACAGGCTAAATGATTGTGGGAAATAGATTTAGTGCAACAGAAAAATTCCTCAGTGTGGCTTTTTGACACCAAGTTGGTCCACTGGGAATATTCTTTTCTCCCTTCTGCCTCCTCATCTCCTCTTCTCTCAGGCTAACTGCGCATATCTCTGCATTAATGCCAGAAGGCCTCTTAGAAGGGATAGCACTAGGTCTGGAGGGTAGGACCTGTGTAAACTAACAGTTGAACAATCTTTCCTGTTTCAAAAGCGGCTTGGGTGTCACAAGAATTAGAGTAGTTCATTAGAGCAGTGGGCTATGGATGTGTGAGCAGCCAATTGCTACTATTGGGAAGCATCACAAATGTGTGGAAGTATTTTCAAGTCAGCCACTAATACAGGGTACTTGTGGCAGCAGGAGAAGATGCTGAGAACTATTCCATTGCTTTCACACACAGACTGGAGGGAATGAAACCAGGAAAAAGCAATACAGGTTTGTTAGTGCAGTGTGGTGCCTCCATTAAGAAATTATAGCTGCTAACTAGGGCTTCTCTGTCCTGTGATCCACTGCAATAAGGGCTGGAAAATCAAAGTAGTTTGTGTCAGAAAATGTGAGGACAGTCAAATACTTGAATGGAAGGTGCAAAGGAGACAGAGCCAGGCTCTTTCCAGTGGCACCCAGTGACAGGATCAGAGGCAATGGGCACAAGCTGAAACACAGGAGGTTCCCTCTGAACATCAGGAAACACTTTTTTAGTGTGAGAGTGACTGAAAACTGAAACAGGTTGCCCAAAGAGGCTGGGAGTCTCCAGCCTTGGAGATATTAAAAACATATCTGGATGTGGTCCTAGACAGCCTGCTCTAGGTGTCTCTGATTGATCAAAGGGGTTGGACCAGATAACCTCCAGAAGCCCCTTCCAACCTCAACCATACTGTGATTCTGTGCCATAAAGTATCTCAGTCTCCCTATATCAGTGACTGCTCGTGTCTTACGATTGAACCAGGGTGCCTGCAATATACGGTCTGAGTTGGTCTTGTCTAAAAGTAGAGACCAGGTTTTTTAGTAGTAGCTGGTGTTAGGCGAATTAGCAGCCACATGTGCTCTTGCCACCCAGAAACTCCAGTGCATAGACTTTATCCAAAATTATATTCTGTCCAACTCGCAGAGAAGCGGTATTTATAATATGGTCAGGGAATAAGTGCTTTTGAGAAAGTTGGAATTGGCATTGAATTAGGGAAATAAATGCTGTTGTGTCTCATTTCATGCAAGAATTAACTTGTTGCCAGACAGCATAACTGTCTAATTTTCACTTTGAATGAATTCTCTTTTTTGAGAAAAATCCTATAACATAAAAAATCTACATGGAGTCACAGTCTTGCCTTCAACTGGGATGAATTTCTGCTATGGAGTTAACTTTAAATATCTGTGTTCTGAAAATAAGAACAAGTTGCCAGGAGGATGGATAATTGACCGTCTCCTTGTGACATGGTTCTCTAATGTTCCCAGAGTGTTTTTGTTACAGACAACGAACCTGACAATTTCTGTGGGAAATAACCACTTGTTCTCTTCCTAGTGTAAGGAACATGACCTGGCCACAATTAACCAGTTGCTGGAGGACCCAAAGTTGACAGCAATGAAGTACAGAGAGTGGAGGAACACAAACATCATGCTGGTCCAAGATATCTATCAGCAGCAGGAGGTCCAGGACGCTTCCACAGAGAATAGCGAGGAACAAGAGCTTACTGCTCCACAGCCTATCACTGAAAGTGCTATCTGAGGTCATGGTTCAATGGTTCAGGGCAAGATTTTTTTCCCTGCAGGACTCAACGTACAGGCACTTTAAAATGCTACATTTTGAGGTTTGTTTTTTCCAAGTGTTCTTTGAAAGGAAAACAACCCTTTCTCTACAGCTTTAATTCCTTTTGACAAATTTGTTTCATGTCAAAAAGGCAAACGCCCCAAATTGTAAGAGCATCCCTGAACCTGGGCTGCACACCTAAGAAGACTATTTTGTGAAGCAGTGAAGAAATATTTTTTCATCTTTGGAGAAGTAAATTAAATATGTCCAACTCCTGGAAGTCACAGAACTGTATAATATGAACTGTATAAATGTGAGATGCTTGGGGTTGTCTTTCCCCATGTAACTTACTGTTAAAGGAAGCTACAACAATGCCAACAGGATGTCGTCTACTCTCTACCTTTTTACTCTGTAAGGTAACCTGGTGTATGCATTTTCATCTCTACATTCACTCACTTTCACCACTCTACCAGTATAAACTGAGACAAGTAGAGTAATTACGCATGAGTTTATACTACACACAGCTGTCAGGCACACGGTTTGTGTTCTGCCTGCTGTTTTGAGTTTCAAATTTATTTATGGACTAGACCAAGATACTGTCTTTCTACATGAAGAAGAGAAGGTCTCTCAGTGTTTGCTACCATGTAATTACTCTTCACTGAGGGAGCCAATGCTTCAACAAGTTTCAAATTTTCTTAGGGACTGGGAAAATTCCTTAGAAGATTATTTTCTTTTTCTCATTTTTGACAATTGTGAATATATTAGGTACAAGGTCATCCCAGATTGCTATTTGGGAAGGTGATCAAGTTCACAAGGCAGAAGCTAAAAAGTAATTAAATTCCCGATGTGGACCTGAAAGTGTAAAAGATAGCTGCAAATATTTTTGTAAATGCATGTCATTTTATGGCTTACAAGAATGTGACTGTGTACTGTATATATGTTTTATTTATATATTTATATAAGCTGAATTTCCTAATGTAGACAGGCACACATGGACCAGACCCACCCAGATGAGAGTGCTTACAGGTTGACTCGAAATGCCTTTTGGCTTTTTTGTTCCACTATGAATCACAGTAATAGCTCTATGACTAAGACCACCCTGGGACATCTGCTGTAACTTTTTCTTCTGTCTTTCTAGCTTTGAGCTTTAAGTGAAGAAAATCTGTATAACTTAGGGCAGGAAAATGAGTTTTCTATAAAATGTCAGGATTTCCCTTTGGGCAAATAAAAATAAGTATGTTGAGAGGTTTTGCTGCAGGATTATATCTTTCTGGCTTAATTGTCTTCAGTTTGGTTTTTTTGCCTTTGCATCTCCTGCATGTATACAAGAATGAAGGGCTGTTGCTGAATTTTGAAAAACAAGAAATAGCCCACCATTCTCAAATTAATGCCACCACAGCAACTGTGGCAGCCTTTGATTCTGATGACTATTTCATAAAGATACTTTTTGTCATTAGTTTTCAAAATAGTTTCTCTTTTAAAGCAAAATGTGGTGTACAGGTGCAGCCATATTCACCCGTTTTTATACATTGTATGTTTTATCATAGCTTGGGTTGAGAAAACAAAAAATGAATAGTGGTAGTGGGAACATGTGACATCTTTTCCACTTGTGTAGCGATATCTGACTGCTGTTACTGTATTTTTAACACTCAGCGGTTTTCCTTTTGGAATAGAGACATGGAATTATGTCCCGATACGTCCAAAAATGGCAGCTGAGGCTTTGTCGAGTATGAGAACTGAGGAGCAGAGAGTGAGCTAAAAAAACCCACAAAACGGAAGGAAGAATGTAGGCTCCTTTGTTGCAGGATTTAACGGGGGAGGACCAGGCAAAACAGGGGCTGGTTGGATGCAGAAATAGGGCTGAGCTTGGGGACAATGTCAGTGTCTCAGGTATAGAAGGGTTTAGAAGTGTGGACTGATACCGGAGCAGAACTTAATAACTGAGGCTAGGCTTCTGGTGGGGAATGAATGTTAGCTGCAACCTGGATGTGACTAAATGGGGAAGCAGACATAAACTCCAGGTTTGGTTTTCAGGGAATTGTCATGCGAGTGCTGCATTCATCTCTTCAGTAATTCTAACTAGAAGTTGATAGAAATTAAGCAAACTCAATACCTTTTGCAATTTGTTTAGAGTAACCACTTCCTAAAAATTGAGGCCATTTTAAAGTGTTTTTATCTTTCACTATTCCCAGAAGGCCTTCTGAACTGTGGATATTTGTGAGTGTCCTGCTCCTGAATGAAAATTCTTCAAAGCAGATGCATAAGTGGGAGCAGGATAACCCCTGAAGTTGACATGAAGTCAATTAACTGCCAAGCACATTCTGCTTGATCCATCTCAATTTTAACTACTTGATGCT
The DNA here is from genome assembly GCA_013400055.1 of Nycticryphes semicollaris. NCBI lineage: Eukaryota > Metazoa > Chordata > Aves > Charadriiformes > Rostratulidae > Nycticryphes > Nycticryphes semicollaris. The sequence continues at coordinate 763,440 of VXBJ01004231.1, forward strand.
AAAGAAATGACAAATAATAGAGGTTGAATTGAATGTACACTTCAGATTTTCTCTTCTAGGTGCAGACCATTCAGTTTCTCATAAATGAAGCATGTAAACACCATTTTTTTTCAAAAGCAACTTCACCTACATCTTAAAAACAAGCACGTGCTTAAGTGGCCTGTTGAACTGAGCCAGACTGGTCAGTGCCTTGCAGTTCTGAGCACAGTCCTAATCAGCACCGTTTGCTGAAGCAGATTTGCACTATCAAAAGGAAAGCACTGTGTGGCCTGCACAAGTTGTGTTGGCTCTTTTCACTCTGTGCTTGTATAAGCACATACAAAACAGGTTTCCCAAATACAGACAAATGTCCTCAAACCGCCCAAACTCTGCTATTGGTTTTGATAAGATTACGTAGTCTAAAATATCTTTTAAATTACTCTCTTTTGATGTGGTGAGTAGATACTTATCATTGAGTTTTGGAGAACCTGCTGAGGATGGTCTGTATCACCCTCCTTGAAAATAACAGAAAACTCTTAAACTTTAATGCAGTTGTTATTCTGACAAATTTCTCTGTCCAAGAAAATAAATGCATGAGTTTTATGCAAGTGCAGTGCTGGGAGTCTATCTCCTTTCTCTTCAGCTGCTCTTCAGATACGAAACAGATGGAAAGTTTGGGAAATGCGAAGTAAAAATTGTAGTAAACAAGGACTGATTTTCCAGCACTGCTAATCAATGTGACAGTTTTGACCTGCTGCTGGATTCGTCACAAGGAGCTGAGCTGTGCAGTAATGTGAAAGCCACAGCTGGAGAAAGAAACGTGCACAAGCCGACAGCTACAACTAGTGGATGCAGCAGGGATGCACCTTGGCAGAAGAAACTTGGACAACTCTGCGCTCTGCTCAGTGTTACTTAGAGTAAAGGGTATCTGTTGGTCTGAATATGGAAGGCCTGCCCTAGTGAATGTCTAAAAGTCTTTAACCATCTGCCTCATGGAACTGGTTTTATGTACATTTTCAGGAGAAAATGTGTGTGTGTGTGTGGATGGGTCCATGTGCACGCTTATTCCTTTGTCAGTAAAGCTTTTTGGTATTGGTGCAACTATTGGTCTAGCTAGGCAGGTTTTGGAGTAACTGGTGACAATATCTAATTTCAGCTGTTTCTGCAGTCTGGTGGCTTTTCTGGAAATTGAATCTCTCTGTTTCGGTGGCATAAATCTCCTGAGCTACAAGAACAAGCTAGTATTGCATCTCCTTTCCTAAGGAGGGAAAGGTTTCATGTGGGGACAGTGAATCATTTCTGCATCAAAGTCCTGATGATTTAATCAATACTGGGTTTCACCTAAAGTGGAAATAAATTAATAAATGATATGCTACAACCTTTTTTTTTTCCCCAGATAATTTTCTTTTTGGAGAAAACCTTCATATTGAGAGAAAAAGCTGTTTTGGGACAGCAAGGGAAGGAGGGAGGAGAAGAAAAGAGGTGGCATTTGATTGAAAACTAAGTAAGATTTCAGAATTTAAAATTATTTCTAACTAGGAAATCTTATGGGCATACTGTGTCTGTTGTGTGAGCCTGCAAGCTTACATGTCTATTACAGGTATAAAAACTTGCATTTTTTAACTTTTAAAGTAGCAGAGGAGTCGATGTAAGCACACTGCTGTGCGAGGAGCTCCGTGAGCTGCGGCTGAAGTTTGGGGTTTGTCTTTTTATTTTTTTGTTTTGCTTTTTTGTTGATACAAAAGTGACCAATTGCAATGAGAGCCTGGGCTTACTTAATTTATGACAGACATGTCTTTCTGTTTACAGGAAGCCAAAGTGGTTTTCTTGAAGTAGTGAGTGGTATTTCCTGTTTTGTGTGGGGTATTTCGAAGTGGCAGATGTTTTAAGATGTCAGTCAACATTTCCTTGATGTCTCAAAGATTTATCCCATTTTGGTCTGCTCCAAGCTGCCAAATTCTTGCATTTTTAAGAACCAGCTTCATATTAATTAAAACAAAATTTTAGGTGAAAAGAGAAAAGGCAAAACAGAACAGAAAAGCTCTGAGCTAAGATCAGGCTTGAAAGTCTTTTCTCTCTGTAAAGGGTAATGGGAGCTTAGCTTGCCAAAAGCTAGGTATTTCAACACTGAAAAAACTTTGTCAGGTGTTGAGAAGAGTATTACATTCCTGAAATTTGCTGTGGGAGAAGTTCCAAGACCTGTCTGCTCTGGAAAAATGAATACTTTTCTAATTTATTTCCCCCTGGTAAAAATCCAAAGGGAGTGGCTTAGAAACTGGCAGAAAGTTAAAAATGAAATATGCATATAATCCAGTTCATCAGCCTTGATGCATTGCTTTGAAATGATTGACTTTAGATGACTCAGCCTTTAACATAGAAAATCCATCTTTTTGGGAAACTATTGTAGCTACCAGAGCTTCTGAGGCTTATGTACCTCATCTGGCCCACATGAGGGCCATTTTGAGGATGTAGGTGTATGGCATTTCTATAGGTCAAATAACGTAACAGTTTAGGAAACACGTGAATTCTAATGCTCCCCATGTCCTAGATGTCTTAGGATCTACCCAAATTATTCTGACTCCTGAAGTTGCTTATGACAGTCTTGTCTTCTCGCACCTAAAAATACAGAGGATATGAAAATCCCACTCTCATGTGAAGAGAAACTAGGGCTAATCTAGCAAATCTAGCAAAATAACTCACCTGATGAAATGCCACATGCACACAATAATAGCAGTGTTCTTGTGCAAATCTTTCAATGCTGAGGACTGGCCAAAAGGAGGAATGGGGGTGTCTATTCCATTATCCTCTATGGAGACCGGGAATGCCATGCACAGAGGAGTATTTGCAAGGTTATCTGTCAGGCAGAAGCAGGGCCTGCAGCACCATCAAAGGTATATGGAATGTCAAGTTGGTATTTTATCTGCTAAGTCTATATTTTTCTTTTTTTTTTTTTTTTCAGTGGTTTCAAACTCAAAGCACAATGTTTGCACTGAGCGCTGCCTTTTTACTGCTTGTTGCCCACACGTGTGACTGGATTTTAATGGAATGATACACACATCTTGCAGAATGAGAGCCTTATGTTTGCACTTGTCAATTAAACACTGAAATGTGAGAATATTTTGCTCAGCCTTTTTTTTTTTTTTTTTTTCTCCACTTTTCGCTGCAGATTTTTCAGTTTACTGCTATATAATAGGGATTTGCTGGCTCTTCAAACAAACAATTTCCCCTTGGGACTAATATTACTATTAAGTTGAATAACGAATGGCTTGATTGAGAAAATACCTTCCACTGGCTGGCAATGTAATTTTTCAAAGTCTGCTGTTAAATTAGGTAATTGTCTTTGGTTGTTGTAGCCAGCCTTAAAGAAAGACAGACTCTTCTGACAGGCATGGAACATTATTGGATTTTTATTATTATTTTGGCTCACAGATTAGCCTGTTTCAATTAAAAGAGGATTTGGATCTTTGTCAGAAGAGTTTCAATTTATCTGTACAGGCCAGCCAGATAGCAGCACAATGAAGGTGTGTTTCCTAAGAAATGGTCTTGTCAAAAGAGTCAGCTGCCCTAGAGGGAGAATGTTCCTGTCCTCCTCCATTCCTCCAATCTCCTGCATGCTCCCACTGCTCTCCTCAGGCTAATCTGCTCATCATTTGGCAGCTCTGTCAGCTCAGCTGAGTCAGGCAGCAAGGAACAGACCCAGCAAGCTGGATAGTTGTCTACTGTGACGGTGAATAAAATTGGCTTATGAAGAGGCTCAGTGCCTGCCACAGCCCTCACAAGGGAGGCAGCTGGACTGTGTAGGCAGAAGCAGAAGGAAGAGCTGCGTAAGCAGGTGGGAAGAGGGGCACCTCTTCCTTTTAGCAGCAGAGCATTAGCTTAACTCACCTTCCCACAAGGCTATAACTTCACTTTCACTAAGTGATGATTTCCCCTTTTTCCCCCTGCCACACACGGTCGGTGAAGACAACTGGGGGGAACAGTTTTCATGTGGTTTCATCCTCTGCTCTTGTGTTCTGTGCCTTATGCGTGGCCGAACCTTTCGTTTCTGGGTCTGAAAGCCAAACACTGCAAAAACCAATGCTGTGGTTCCTTAGAATCCTTCCTGGCATGCTTGCTGCAGGGGTGCTGCTGCAGGAATGAGAGAGGCAGTGGCTAGGCCTGGAGAACCCTACGTCTTCCCTTTTATGCTAGCTATGAAACCCCACCTCTCTGGCTTGGGCCACCCCTTGTTTTCCTCTGGATTTTGATTTACACCCTCCAGTGGTAGCACAAAATATAACCAATTCCAAAGTTTTATAAGAATAGAAGTTGTTCATCATGATTTGGACATATGTGTTTTCGCCGCTTAACATGCTAGGCTTCACTGTGCTTCCAAACAGTCCCTGTGAGCTTGGAGGTCAGTATATTTATCAGCAACATGGAGGGCAAAAGTGTCATTCCTGGCATCTGACCCTATTTCATTATGTCACACTTTGGAAAGGCTCAGCCATCATTCTTCTTATGTCATCTCGGGCTGTTTCTTACTGCTGGAAGAAAACACTTACTGTCAGTGAGAAAGCTCCTGTATTATCTTCCTGTGCTAAAGAAATGACACAGCTGTCACTAGGGGATGTTTAAAACTGGCTGACAGATGATTTGGTTATACATAGAATCATAGAATGGCTAGAGTTCGAAGTGACCTTAATGATCATTGAGTGACAATCCCCCTGCCATGGGCAGGGACACCTCCCACTAGAGCAGGTTGCTCAAAGCCCCATCCAGCCTGGCCTTGAACACTTCCAGGGATGGAGCCTCCACTACTTCTCTGGGCAACCTGTTCCAGTATCTCACCACCTTCACAAGAAAGAATTTCTTTCTGATATCTAATCTAAAACTCTCCTCTTCCAATTTAAAGTCATTACCCCTTGTCCTGTCACTACACTCCCTGGCCCCTCTCCAGCTCTCCTGTAGGGTCCCTTCAGATACTGGAAAGCTGTTATAAGGTCTCCCTGGAGTCTTCTCTTCTCCAGGATGAACAAGCCCGGCTCCCTCAGCCGGTCTTAATAGGAGGGGTGCTCCAGCCCTCTGATCATCCTGTGCACTCTGTTATTTTGATGAGGAAACGTGTATCTTCCCTCTTTCCACTCCTGGGCAGAGCCGTGTCAGTCTGAGGCAGACACACACCTTCTCCCTGTACTGCTGGTGGGAAGTCACAGCTTTTTGCAAATGGGCCTCAGCGAGTTTGTCTAAAGGAAAACAAAAACCTGATCCCTTAGCACAGCCTGCTGGCTGCTGGCGAGATGGCAAACCAGGGAGAAAATGACAGGGTTCCATGTCAGAGGACAAATAACAGCGTTAACTGCTGTAGGCGTGATGGTCTCTGTCTACATTTGAGCGAGTTTTCCAGAAAGGTGACAGCATTTGCTGCAGGTGGGGAAATGGAGACAGTACCTGGCACACCAGCCCTCTCTGGACCTGAAACAGCAGCAGTGAACTAAAGTCAGGTCCAGCCTGAGGAAAAAGATGCTCTGTGAGAAAAAGCAAGTTCACACCCGAGAGGCCAAGGCAGGTGCTAGGAAAGGAGAAGTGATAAAACTGGGGGCAAGAAGGGGTAACTATTACCTGCAGAATAATGAGGGATGTGAGATCAGTGGAAACTCACAACCTGCCACACAACTGATGTCTTAGAAGGGATGGTTTTAATATCTGATTATTCAACATCCATGCTAATCCAGTATCTATCTACCCTTAAATAGAGATAACATGGCGTTGCCAATACAGGCTGTGACAATCAATGGTAACACGGTGAATCGGGCAGATCTTCAGGACTGACGATTCATCAATGGGTAACTGCTGACAATATACTTTCAGGAGGTTCTGTGTTAAGGAAGAGGAAAGCTGAAGGGGTTTCCTGCCTAACTGTCCCCTCTGACAAGAAATGCTGCATTCTGGAGTTGACCAGTGCTGTTAGACCCCACAAGCCCAATTCTCCTTGTGTGACTTTGTCTCTCTTGAGGCCAGAATATGGCTGGGTGCAGTTGCACACAGAAATATGCAGCCCAGCTGGCTCTGAGCTGGCTTGTGTGAGTTCACTCACCTAAGAAAAGGAGCGGGGGGCTTAGCTGTCACCCTCCAGAGTGGAGCTAAACAGCTGAACTCCCTGTCTCTCTGGTTTTATCATTAAGGAAGTCAAGGCAGCATGAGGAGGTTTATCTGTGCTAGAGGCATCTGACTTCCTTTTTGAATAGTGGGAGGTTATGTTAAAAATCCACATTGGGTCCTTCCACCTCCTCAAATTAACAGAAAAAAAAAATAGGGCTCTGGTGGCAGATTGTGTTATGGGCAAAACAGTTTCAACTAATTCTTGCCAATTAACACAAAATATTTATCAGGGTTCAGGTACTGAGGAAAAACTGGAAATGAGCTAAAATGTGCCAGTTGCAGTGGTCTAAATACTACTTTAGTGGTCTCAAGTGGGTTCCTACCCCAGTGTGGGTTGCCTGCAACCACAGTCCTTTAGCGGTGTCCCTGTCCTCCTTGGTACTTACTATTCACTTTTTGATTTGACCAAAAAAGGCTTCCCTGTAGGGTTGCTGTTTTGGTAAGTTAACATGAAAAAAGATTAGCAATGATCTTTGAAAGACCATCCAGTAATTTTTGCAGTGACTGACTTCAGAGCTATCTAGCTATTTGATTTTCTCAGAACGATGTTTTGTTTTGTTCTGTTTTTAAATCATGAAAGCCATGAAGTTCTCTTGAAAGCCTATTCCTACAAAAAAACTGAAAGGCCTCCTTTCAATTTTTGCTTTGTCCCAAACTTTCATCTTCATCATGTACGATCAAATTGATTACTTTTGTGACAGGACGGATAACTGAATGGGATTGTCAATACTGAAATTTCCAAACAAGGCAACAAGATTAACACTTTACCTTCCTCTGATATCCAGTTTCTAATTTGATTTTCTGCTGTTATTCTTGAATTTTAAAAATTTTTCTCCTGATTTGTGCTTCTATGTATTAAATGTTAACAAACAGAATGAAGGCAAAGCTACTACTTTCATATATTTTGGGTGAATTTTTACCAGGCACAGAATCATATACTTCTCCTTTCCCTCCCCTGAGATTTCTACTTCTCCTTTCACTCCCCTGAGATTTCTAACAACTAGTGTTTTCTTTTGCATTTTTGGAAAAAGACTATATTTGTGAATAAGACACACTTTCTAGTTTGGGATAATCCATAGTGTCTCCTGTTGCTCAATGACTCTGTGAGTGTACGTATTCAACCTCTATTACTGAATATTTGCTTAATTTAGTAAATAGTGCAGACATGATGCAGACTGTTCAAATCTAATTACTTTTTTGCATCCCTTCACTGGAGTATTTCCTTGTGTCTGATGTTCCAGATAATCAGAAGACATAAGAAAAGGAAACAGGAGGGCTTGTAAATGATGCATCCATTGGGTGTTTCTGCACATCTGTTTAATGTCACGGCCTCTTCATTTTTATCTTGTAATGCTCTTAGTATGTAGCATCAGAAGAAAACATTCTCCCCAGTTCCCTGCATGTCAAGTCAGAGGGATAAATACAGCCTGGTGGATTCAAATGTGATGGGGGTCTGACAACTAGGACAGTCAAACCCTCTTGTTCTGAAAGATTTACAAATCAGGATTGTTTCTGTGTATCATAGTGCAATTAGATAAAAGCAGAGAATGGTGGCAGCATAACACTGGCTAACACAAAAGTTATTATACAGTGTTTAATAAATTTATTTTTTTTCAAGAGAGGATCAGATCAAATCTAAGCATTAGCTTATGATGGATCAGAATTCATGCATTGACATTAACTCTTGGTAATGGAGAAGATGAGTATCATCACTAGATGATATCTAAACAGGAGGCCTACTATCGGTTTGACGTTGCTAATAACTAGAACCTCCCTCCTTCCTGATGGTCTCTGGCTTAATGCAGTTCATTACAGAGTAACACAAAGTTAATTTTTTTAAAGTATATGATAGAGCATTTACGTTGCATTTTTATATTGCTGTCATTATCTCTGTCATCTGGAACTTGAATATGTGATAATTGTAAGAAAGGTTTTCTCTCTTAAGAAAACCATGCATTAGAGGTAGCAGAGAAGCTCCATGTTAATTGTACAAAAATAGGAAAAGTAGCAGGAGAATTGCACATTTGCAGTCACACCACTTGTGTTTCTATTGGTTTTGCTGTGGTAGTATCATAGAATTACAGAATAATTTATGTTGGAAAAGACCTTTCAGATTATCAAGCCCAACCATTAACCTAACACGGCCAAAACTGCCACTAAACTATGCCCCTAAATACCACATCTACTCATCTAAATACCTCCAGGGATGGTGACTCAACCACTTCCCTGGTCAGCTGGTTGCAATGCTTGGCAACCTTTTTGGTGAAAATTTTTTTCCTAATATCCAATCTAAACATCCCCTGGCACAACTAGAGGTCATTTCCTCTTGAGCTATCCCCTGTCACTTGGCAGTAGAAACCTATCCCCACCTTGCTACAACCTCCTTTCAGGTAGTTGTGGAGAGCGATAAAGTCTCCCCTCAGCTTGTTTTTCTCTAGGCTGAACAACCCCAGCTCCCTCAGCCTCTCCTCATAAGACTTGTGCTCTAGACCTTTCCCCAGCTAGAAGTGTTAAATTTGAATGTGGATAGCTAATAGAAATTTTTTTTACAGTATTTATTTATTTTACTACTAATTTTCTGAAGTTAGTTTTTAGGAGACTGAAGAATTTTCTTCAGTTTCATATTCAATTCAGTTTTCTTGATCAATTTATGTCTGCTCATTATTATTTTGGCTTTTGATGATTGACCTTAATAAGGGAGAATCACTTGAACTGAACGTTGGGTGCCTTAATACAGGCAGATACAATAACATGGATCTGGGAACAAAAATAATGCTGAAATAAAGTAACTGTGAAACAGTTTTAGGTAAAAGAAAACAATTAAATTAATAGAAGTTCCTGAGATGAGGCTGAAAAAGTGAATAAAATCCTTGGAGAATATAATGCCTGGATGAACATGTCCTGCTCTAAATATGCAGGAAGGACAGTGGCTAGTGTATGAAAGTATTTCTGAAATTTCATGCATATATCAGAAACTTTGGGTACTGTTGTCATTTCCACACCAACCCAGACACTGGTGTTAGGAGGCTAGTTGGCAGTAACTGATATGCAATGAATAGACATTTGGAAACCATGCCTTGTAGAAATAAAACTAAGTGCAAAGTGTTTCATTTAATGTATTCAAAGAAGTAGAAAGGTTTTGCAAAGGTCTATTTTTTTTTTCCTAGTGAGGCTGAACCCTATGCCAGTTCAGATGAGGCTCCCAGTGATAAATATTCCAAACTGCCCTGGAGGAGTCTGCCTCTCTGCCTTGAATCTACTCAAGGGAAAGCTGGAAGAATAAATGCACTACATCAAAGTTATCCCTGTAAGAAGCATCTCATACTGAGCCAATGGGCATGGCTTCCAATAGCAGGGAGTCCTTTAACTCTCAGAAAGGCATTGCAATAAGTAGAAAGTGAAGAAATGGCTAATTCAGGCAGTTCCTGTGTAAAATATATGTAGCAGATACTTCTGTCCGAAGCATGTATCATGAGGATATAATATGATTTCTGTCCTTTAAACTCATTGGATCAAGAATACCCTCCTTCTCCACTTTTCTTAAAAAACCCAAACATGTTACATAATAACAGGTTGAATAATAACATAATAGCATGGGATAATTTGGATTTAGTAAAAGATTAGCAGAACGGTTTTGTAGAAAATCTGAACATAAGGTTATAGTAGGTTACAGTTTTTTGCCTTAAAATCTCTGGACTGGTGAATTTGCCTGTAAGGGATGAACAAAACACCATTTGAAGAAACCCTCAGGGTGTTTTGGTTTAAAATTAATACAAGTCACTAGTAGCACTAGATTTTCAGTGACAATGGCAAAACTTCTGTAAATCTCTTACAGGCTCTGAAAAAACATACATCAACAATAAAATACAGTTAGAAATGTGTGAGAAAAAGAAAGCAAAGAGAACAGTACAAGTAAATTTACTATGTGGGAAATTTCAATGAAACCAGGGTTACCTGTACTGGATTTATCTCCACACGGTGTTTTATTAAGGTTTCCCTTTCCCACTCCCCCACCCCTTTAGCATTATTGACTCTGCTTTGTAGCTGCTATATTACCTCCTGTCTGCTGTAAGCTCAGTGGACCTACTGCTGCTTCTTCCCCAGCACAGCAGCAATCTTCTATTTGTTGTGTAATGCTTTTCTTTCCTGTCTTCTTTCCAGAAATGATTCCTCCTTTTATATGCATAGTTTCTATTAACATCTTTGACGTCTGTTGCTGGGCTTTTTGCAAAGATATCAATGAGGGTTTAAAGAGAAAGATCACTTTTTTTCCTCTCAGTTTATGATGAAAAGACTAGTGAAATAAAATGTTATCTAGAAAGTGTTATGAAGCAAAAAATACTGTGAGTGTTCAATAATTTTACAAGCTTTGACACATCTTTCTTCAAGCTCAAGGTGTTATGTTGCAACCAATATCAGCACATTAACCTGTGAATCTGCACGTATGTGTAAATTTATGTGTAGTCCAGAAACAGCTGGATTAGAAGTAATTAGAGTAATACACAATAAAAGTCTGTCTTTCATCATCAGTTATATTACTTCTATATTCTCCACCAATGTAGCACTTAAGAGTTTAGCCTGATGTTATAAATCACTCCAAAATTTGCACTCAATTGTCCAACAAAGAAGCAACTATCTTCTGTTTCTTCAATTAATGCCGAAGGTGAATTTGGTGCAGTGGAATTAACTCAATGCTACATTAAAAACTGAAAACATGTTTGTATATAGTTTTTGTTCTGATCCTTACTGTTAAGTCTTAGCAGACAAAGCAAGAGTACAGAATGGTTGCAAAGGTCCTTATCCAAAGCAAACACTGTGTCCTGCCCTTTACCTGATGAGTCATTTTACTCTGGGATGTTGGGGGAGCTGCAAATGGCTCTACATCCCAGAGGCCTGCTATGTCTTGCTGGGGAGCTGCACAGTGTCTGTGCAGCTTCCCTTGCATCATAAACAACATTTATCACTGCCTCCTCTCCAGGCAGTGGATAGTGCATCAGGGAAGATGTAAACTCACATAGTGGGGCTTCGTCTCTTCCACAGCAATAAAATAATTGCAAGATTGAAGGCTGGAGAAACTGGATTGTCAGCACTGCCCAAAGTGCCGTCATTGTTCAGGCTGTGTTCCACAGCTCAGGCTGCCCACTACATACAAATGTGCCTTTGGGAACTGAACCTACGGTGGTTTCTCTCTTGTTACCTCTACATCCTTTCTTGACACCAACACATGGTTTACTGTGTCTGAATGCTCACTTACTTTTTGGGCAGGTGTTGTCTGTGAAATAAAAGGAACTTGGGGACTGATGTGGTTTTGCATCATCTTTTTTCTTTTTTTTTTTTTCTTCTCTGTGGGATCCTCTTGCCTTGTGTCATGCTAGTTTCTGATTTCAGCTCATGTGCTCTCTGTGGACAGCAGGACTGCAGGGGTTTATGCAGGCTGGGAACAGCTGAGAGCATTGTGTTCATCAGCTGCTGGCTTGTTTCATCTCACTTCTACTCGTAGAGAAACGTGGGTGTTGAAGGGACATAAACCAAGACCTTTAATATAGAGCATTTTTTTCCTTTTTTCTATATGAAAAATTTCATTGTGGCTCTGTGTGCTGTACTATGTAATCACAGAATCACAGAATTTGTGTTTTGAAGGGATCTCTGGATATAGTAAGTTATTTCTCTGGTATTTGTCATATTTGTCTGAGTGATGCAGTATCTGACTCTGACAGCGATCATAAGTTAGTTAGCTTTTGTGCAAAGACTTAGCTTCTTTGGCTATTCCTGTTACATGTTGGCACTATGACAAAATATTTTTATGATGTAGAGCAAACCTAACATCACAAACTCCAAGGCTGCCAAGGGTCCAATAAATAAACAGGAAATTAAGGACATGGTGGAAAATGAAAAGATGTGTCGACCCTTCACATGAGATTTCATCACAGAGGAACTTAGGAGACTTTCTGTGTTGCATCCTCCATAGAGGAGAAGCTTGAAGAGGCATCTTAGAAGGAAGTGTCAGCTGAAATGGCTTAGAATAAATCTAGTTTTACAATAGTATCAAATAGTGAGGGCCAGATGTTATTCACTCAAGAGTTCTAAAAGAACTCAGGTAGAAAATGGCTTAGCTACTAACCGTGCTGTATTATGTATTTTAAAACTTAATTCAGAACTAAAATAATACATGGCAGTTGTGCACCTCATATATATTTTTTCTTTAAAAAAGAGCCTGAGTGTCTTGGTTTCAGCTGGGAAAGAGTTAATTTTCTTTCTAGTGATTGCCAGGAACGTAATGCCAGTAATGTATATTGTTTTGTTTTTGCTAAGTTTATACATTTCAAGGACTATTTTCATCTTCCCACAGAAGGTGAGAAGAAGCATAGACAGAACAACGGAATGGTCAATGGAATGTTCTGTACCATGGAAGTCATGATCAACATATAAATGGGGGTTGGCTGGGGCAGGGAATGCATGAACACTGTTTGGGAAGGTACCAGTTCACTGGGTGGTGAGACTGATTTGTGTCATCATCATTATTTTTATTACTATTACCCATTTCTGTTATTGTTCTGTTAACCTGTCTTTATCTGAACCTGTGTTATCCCAACCCAAGAGGTTTTTTTCTTTCCTTTTTTTCTTTCCCTTTCCTTTCCCCTTCTCCTTCCCTTTCGCCTTCCCCTTCCCTTTTCCCTTCCCCTTCTCCTGTCCTTTCCTTTTCTTCCTTATCTCCTTTATCTCCTTGCCCTTCTGCAGGGGAAGAGGACAATTGCAGGAGCAGCTGCGCGGCCATCACTGCCGGCTGGGATTAAACCACAACACTGAGTGAAGGGGAACTACTGACAGGCAATTCTGATTTTTCCAGTAAGCCAGGTAGGTGAAAGAGCAGAATGGGTAGGCAGGTGGCAAGTATGACAGAATGAAGAACTGGCTCAGCATTTCAGAGTTAATTGGAGGAGCTGATGAACATGTGGCAAAAAGTGATCCATCTGAGATGCAGCATGCATCACCAGAGGTTTTTAAAGAAACCAAAGTTTAATGATATAAAGGAAAAAAAAATTCTTCATGAATTAGTAACTGAAAAAAAAGGCACAAAACAAACAGTAAGAATAAATAGTAATTGGAAGGGAACTTTCCCATGATGTCTCAGAAAGTCACTGTCCCATTTTGTCATATGTTTCACGTAAGAGGAGCATGCAGTGAAGTAACAATATTTATAAAAAGCCACAGTTATTTAAAATATTCAAGGCTAGGCCAGATGTGACTAAGCTCATAATAGACTGACTGAGGGGTCAAATGATGGTTGGCACACAAAGCTGAGGTATACAGAATAACTTGTGTGTGTGTAGAAAAAACAATCCCAACCACATGCATACAATACTGGGTAGTAAATTAGTTATTATGGGCAAAAGGTCTTCAGAGTCATTGTGGGTAATCCTCCAAAAACATCCATGCAGTGCTCAAGAGTGTTCAATGTGGCAACGAGCATGCTAAGGAAGAAACATCTGAGGAGTTATGCAATAAAATCTTTTAAAATCATGATTGGCATGAAGAAGAGAATAAAACTAGTCATCATTATTCCTTACTGAAGAGTGATATTCATATTGTTTTGATCAAATGTTGTTGTACTGAATGGCCATTAATCAACTTTTTATTCTGTTGGAATAGTTATGCCCAAATAAAATATCTGGCAGAACTTTTATAATCAACAATACAAGAATATTTTAATGTAACTCAACCACAAGACTCCTTGCTAGAGGACATTTGAGGCAACAACCTCTATCAATTTATAGGTGGAGGAGTTTTTCCAGTCACTTCATAAAGAAAAAATCACCAAAGTCTTTAAAAAATGATGAGTAGTTCTACAACAATAGAGAAGATGTGCCCAGTGACTTTGTTGGGACACCGAAACCCAGCCTGCATTTAAGCTAGCAAAATCTCTTAGCCTCCAAAATTGCATGCAGGTGTCTGCAGGGACCAGGAACACAGGTAGTAGCACCAGGCTCTGCCCTGCCACCGTGCTTAGTGGTACAGGCAAACCTATTCCAGTGCCCAGGCATGTGCCCTAGCTGTTTAATTTAATAGGAAAGAGTCTGGGAAACCTGCTCCCCCTGCCTTTCTGCTGGTGGAGGCTGGAGCTGAGCCCCAACAGCGAGTTTTCAGCACAGGATGGACATGTGCAGTTTGGCTCAAAACTAAATTCTGCCCATA
>VXBJ01004231.1:777773-801481 GCA_013400055.1 Nycticryphes semicollaris
TTTAAAGTAACAAACTATTGGTCTTTCCCCTTTTTAAAATAAGAAATAGAATGTATTCTTTAAAGCAATCAGGTAATTAATCTGAGAACCTGCAATGCATCTGCATTGGTATCAGCTGATTGCATGAGATTTTTTAAAACTAAGCTATTAATATATGGCATAACATGTTAATCAATATTTGCAACATTGTATTCAAATATATATATTAGAAACACAAATATTTTTATTAAAGGTTTACAATAAACATACAGAAGTTGTGTAATAATATGCTACTTACTGCAAAGCACTACCAATGAACATTTATGCCTTCTGGAAAAAACCGAGACATTTTACTTATTTTTGCTAATGCTTTGCTAATAAAATTTGCTTCCTCATATCCTTAGACCATCAAGGCTACAACAACATTACTACGGCTAAGAATATTTACAGTCAGGTTGCTCAATTAATTATTGGACTATAGAAACCTGAAACATCTTTACAAATATTAGGCTGTCTGGTGCCAGTTAAAGCATTTTGCCTGTGAGCTTCATGCCATTCTAAGTACGAAAGAAATAATTATTCCAATTCATAATGTAAATTCCGTGAAAGCTGATGAACTTTTGATGAGTCCTGAAACTATGATTTTAATTTGAGTTACATATATTTCTGATTTGACAGTTATGACTTTTCAAATGGTCAATGTATTTAAATTTTCTGAGCATGGCAGACTACTGTCTGATGGTAACGGGGTCATATGATGCTATCCTGTTTGTATTTCCGGTGTATTCTATGTTCTTCTTGGTATCTAAATAATGCTGCTGTGTAGTGCAAAACAAATACTTCTGAGTACTTATCTTATGCTGCTTAAAAATTAGATGCAAAACCTCTTAGGATGATGACAACTCCGGTTTAAACTTTAATGATGAGTATGAGGAGATCCTGCTAAACTTATATGAAATTAAATATTAAATCTCTTTGACAGCACAATGGAATTTTCAATAGGAAAGGGGAAAAAAATAAGGCACTTCTGCTATATTTAGTTTCCTATTCTGCTGATGTAAAGGGCTTCAAATTTAGCTGCAATGTGGTGATGAAACTCATGTATTACTTTAATTTACAACTTGCATGGATTTGGCCTTCAATCTTTATTATGCAGTCCATAGCAGAAACAAGCAATTTTACATTAAAAGCATATTGTTACATAGTTGTTAACAATGCAAATAAGAAGTACATTTTTGGCTGCAGAAATAAAAAGAAAAAAAAAAAAATCTAACTTATACCATAGGTTGTATTTTAGAATACACTTAAATTTATCAAAGTACATTCTCTCCTGGTTAACTACTGATGATTTATTTACAAACCAAGTAACAAACAATGGCTAGAAAATACCACAAATTATCTACATGGATATTTCTATTTTTCACACTAGAAAACAGCTAAGGTGGCAATCACTTCAGTACAATGTTTCTTTCATAGATCTGAATGTCTTTTAGCAGATAATGCAAACTGGAGATGCAGACTGTATAACGTTAGTTAGAAAAGCAAACATATTATGGGTCCGATTAAGAAAAAAATAGATTTCTAGCAAAATATAAGGTCTAATAAATTAACCACTCCAAGCGCTTCATGTAGGGCCTGTCAACGACTTACAAATTTGAAATGTTGCTGACAGGGCAGTTGGAATTTTAGAAACAAGTTGAAAGAGAAGTCATCATTAGCCTGTGCCAGCTCTGACAGACTTACTGTTACATTTCTGTTCACACAGAAATTTAGGTTAATAGGGTCTATGCTCTTTTGTGGATCATTTGACAATCAATAACAACATGGAATACTTCAATTTACCTCTCCGTTTTAGAAGAAGTGATAGCTCATTATTGTGATATTAAAGTCTATTTTTAAGTGAGAAACAGAAACAGAAGGTGAAGCCTGGAGTACGGCTTTTTGTTAAGTGAGCACTGAAAGAAGTACTTTCCCTTTGAAATTGTGGAACAGGGAATCCTTCTAAGAGAGGACCTCTTGAACTGCAAATGTGTTGTTCTAGATGATCTTGAGAGACTTCAGCACACAAGTAACCTGGACAGAAAACATCTCTACAAATAAATTTTAAGAGTAAATTGAACACCTAACAGTATTACAACTTCATTTCCCATTTTCTCTGGTCATTAAAAGCTCACCTTTATTTTTCAAACCATATTTGTCTAGCCTTTGAATTTTTATTTCCAACCTCTTCAACACCACTGGCACTTACCAAGAGCGTGCCAGATTGCTACAGCTACAGTAGCTTTATTTCAACTAATGTATGTATTTCTGGTAAGCATGACTGTTTTAAACACTGGAGCCTGGCAAGCCCCCGTACCTCTTGGCTCTACTTGTTGTTACATTTCATGCTTCTGTTATACGCAATGTAGAAGTGATGCAGAAGCAATTTTTGACAGACTGGAAAAGCAGGCACTTTCCTCTGTGGTATATTTTTGAGGGAAAGTGTATCCTACACCTTCCCATAGCATACTGCCCAGCGACACTGTGGCACTGGTGTGCAAGTGCTGTGAGAGCTATGCGGCAGGAGACCCTGTCACGGCAGTGGAGTAGTTTCAGCTTCTTGAAGTTCCAACTGAAAGGAAAGAAATTGCAAATACAATGAACAATTACTTCATCTCTTCCCACCCACAAGTTTGTGCTTGCATTTGTGTGTGTGGGGGTGTTTTTTAAGAGGCATTTACTTATCATTTGCAGCTACTGTCCTGCCGTATAATAGCTAAAGAGGTAGCCCAGAGAGTAAGGCAAGATTGTGCCTTTGCAATAAAGCAACAAAGGCAGAGGGAAAGATCACAGAAAAGTTTCATGTCTGGCCTTTAGAGGTAAGGAAATGTTAGTAGATCTGAAATTTTCCTTAGAATTGGAATGTGTTTCATACAAACCCAGTTTTTCTCTTTCTAGAGCGAAACCATCTATGAATTCCACAAACATGGAAGGATTTCACTCCCTCTCTATGTTCTTTTTGTATCAGTTGCAGAGGAGTTACTATTTTAGATAATATCTTCTGTGTCTACATCAGTACATTGGCTAACTTTTGGATATGCAGTTAAAGTCTAGTTTAACTTCCATGTGAGATGGACTTACATCAGCAAACAAGACTAACAGCCTCTCAGCTGTGTGTGTCCACAGTGTCCATGTTAAGTCCCATTCCCATACAGGACTATAGCACTATAGATGTTTTCATCAAGAAAATCCATTTTGTGCACTGCACAGCATGTCCTGAAAGTCTGCAACCTTTTTTGCTGCCCAACCCATGTCATCTGGCAGCACTAGAACCTACTGAAAACAGGGTGAGAGATACTGCAAATTGATATGGAAAGTAGAGTCATGGATGCAGCCTGACTGAGACAAGAGAGGGAACGTGCTCCTGTGAAAGTAATTTTGAAGTTCATATTCACTTATATTTATGAATAGGTCTGTGTCCATACAGGCAGTATGAATCTGCCAAAGTCTGGAGTTATAGAACTTGTTCAGCTTTTGTCATGTTTCTGCATAGGACTCACCAGCATTCCCCATATTTGTTTGTATCTGCCATATAGCACTGGGACAATTAAAATGTAGTAAAGCACTTCCTTAATTTATTTAACAAAGTGAAACTAGCTTTCAACTTTTCCTTTTTTCAACTTAAAAATATTTTTTCTTTAATCCAATATCCTTTTAATGTGTTCACGTGGCTGCCAATCCAAGCAGCCAGGGCAAAGCTTTCAGACCTGTACAGAAATACCAGAGCTTCTGGTTACTGAACCTATCTAAGGTCTCCTTTTCAGTATATGAGGAGGATTTCCAGCTTCCGTTATGGCATTTAGACATTTCATTGGTTAAGGAGACAGCACCAAAAGCTAAAAATACAAAAAATAGTTACATAGGATGACTAAATAGTTGTGAAAATGTGCCTGTACATAGTTTTCTCAGTTGCTTGGATACATTCAGGTGAGGCTGCTATAAAAACTTAAAGTGGTCACAAAGAAACTAACTCACTGGAACGAAATTAAATTTATCAGCCTTCTATAATTATTAGTAAAACATTTTCCTAAGTATATAGGGTTTGTTGTTATTAACAGATATAATGAATTTTAAATGTTTAAAAATGTTCAAACTTTTAAAAAATGCCAGGATAAATTAATGCAGAGAGTCTCTGTGCATCTCAAGGAAAAGCTGTTTCAAAATATTTGTCAAGATCTTTGTTAGGAATCGGGTTAATGTCAATGAGATCAAAAAACCTCAGCCATTTGCAATAGTATCTGGTCCTTTATTACTGATCCTTGCCTCCCTCAGAACTACGTTGCTCCTCTGACCATGTACTATTTCTATAAATGCTCATACCATTGGTGTTACGGATCAGATGCTACGTTGTGCATTTGAAAGAAGCTGCATTTCTGGAGGAGGCCTGAACTTGGGTTTGCTCTTTCACTGATAAAACATTAAACCCTTAATCTAGAAGAAATTTTTGGTAATGTGAAAGAGCCATAAAATAGACCAAATGCCATTATCTTGATGCATAACACTATGAATATTTGTAATGTTTTCTGTTATTGCTTTTGCACTGATATAAACCACAGTTGTTGATTCCAGTGACTGCTTATTTTTAAGAGTGTGAGGCCCTAAGCTGTTGAGCAACTGAGTGCTTGCAGTTCTCATTAACTTTAGTAGGAGTAAAGAATTCTCACTTGGCAATAAAGGAACTTGTAGAACATCTGTTTCTTTGAAAATGACTTGGACTGTGCTGAGTACTATACAGCCTGGCAATTAGAATTCATACCAAATGCTCTCCAAGGCCTTGTCTACACAAGAAAGAACTTGTCAGTATACATAGATTAATACAGATACACTAGCTAAACTCTCTTATACAGAAAGCATTTACCTGTGAAAATAATGCCCTGTCAATAGAATTTACAAAAGCTCGCTGTTTGAGCAAATAGTGGCTTGGTTGGTTGCTTTCTTTTCTTTATTTTTGCCTTTCTTTTTCTTTTCTGAAAGCACCCTAGGCTTTCTCTGTTTAACAGTAACAACAACAAAAAAATTTAGATGTTGCACATGTAAGCAGTGTCCCAGACAACCTTTTTAGTGCAGATTAGTCCTACAACCCTGGCTGTCATTCTGATAGTACCAGACAACAAAACCGTTGTCAATTGCCGAAATATTTGTAAAAAAAAAAAAACAAACAACCCAACACAACCCCCCCCCTAGTTTAATATTGAGGTTTAAACATGGGTAGGTGTCATTGTGTCATTGTGTTCTATAGACTTTGTGGAGAGTGAGAAAAACTGCACCTGATAGCTGCTGTGCTGTACTCCGGGGAGTGCAGGAGTGAGAAGGCTGAGGTCAGCATCCAGGGAGCACATCTGGCAAAAATAAACCAGCAGCTGCTGAAGCAAGGGTTTCAGGGATGGTGGTGAGGGAAGCGAAATTGAGCCAGCTTATGGCCACTTCAAATTCTTTCAAATACCAGACCATGCAGAGACCTATCCACCCATCTATGAGGGTATGTGCTTCCAAGTGTTGTCGTCTTCTCTGCAGCCCTGGAGAAAACTGATGGGTAGTTGCTACTACGAGCTACACAAGTAGACAAAGCTGGGCAGTCACACAATTTTTTACAGCTCTGCATATACCTTTTTTGTTCTATGCATATTGGCTCTTTGCTGCAGTTTCCTTCCTTACTGTCTCACTTGGACCTCATTCTTGATGTTCCCCTTTCTTCTCTGCCCTCTTCCTCTCACCTACCTTTTTCTTCTGTGCCTTCCCCTTCACTTCTCATTACATGAGCTTTATTGCTTAACTAATTCCATCACTATTCCCTAAATAAAAAAAAAAAACAAAAAAAAACCAAAACAGCAACCACCCCAAAACAACCAACAAAGAACCCAACTATGAGACTAGCTTCCTCCTCATTACCACAATAAAGCTCACTTCACTTGTTTAGTCTATCCCTGCCTCAGCTGGATCTCTCCCTTGTTGGTGTAGGTTGAAAGATCCTTGTGGGAGGATCATCTTCTATGCTGTGTTTGCTCAGTGCCAAGGGAAATAGACTTTATTTCACTCAGCCTCTGGGCAGTAAGTACTGCATTAATCTTTGCTAAGGGTAGAAGTTTAGAAAGCTACAGCTCTCCTACAAATATGATAAAGAAGCATAATTCAATGTAGAAAATGTGCATACACACCGCGCTGTAAAAAGGTGGAATTGTACCAGATACAGAAACAATCCTGTTGTCAGACACATGCATATAATTGACTTCACTGAGGGTTACAAATGCATTATTAACAGATGAATCTCTCTAATAAGTTTTCAGTACACCTCATAAATGCTACACATATGTACATACATACAGATACGTATGCGCCTGTGCCAAGTTTGGCAGTTCTGTTCCACCACCAAAGTGTGCGTAAGACTGAGTAGGTACTAGCTGATTTCCCAGTTTGGCACGTATGAGTCAGATGCTGGTGAACTACAACACCAACTATGGATGCTTAATAAAGCTTTCCCTTCTCCCTTTAGCCTGCTCCCTCCTCTTTTCTGCTGCAATGACTATTTTGTCTGTTTGGAGATGACAATGTTCTGATGTGGGTTTTCTGGCAGCAGCTGAGTGACAGGTATGTGATTGTTTTCACAAGAAGTCATTGACATCTGCACCTCGAGTAGGCAACTGGCTTGTGGCTGAAGTGGCAGCAGTGAGAAGCTGGTGCAGGAGCAACCTATGTATATTGCTGAAATGTGGTGCGTTGAGGAATGAAGTAGGCTTGTGCCTTTTGTTCTTCTTCATGAATTACAGAGATGACAAAATTTTTCTAGCTCTTATGCTACGCCTGAGTTATTTCCATGAATGTTAAGATTTCCCTTTGTATTTTGCTTGATGTTAACTGAGGGATGTGGACTGGAAATTCTCATGACCAACCAGAGGAACATGGATATTGAAGATGTAACAAAATAGCTTCTTTGCAAAAGCTAAGCAAAACTAGCCTGAATATAAAACCCCCAAACATCTGTTTCTCTTCATATCTGCTGTGCCATAAAATCCCTACTTCTCAAAGGCTTTTTTTACATGGAAAAGGTATCTTCTCAGTATACCTTAATAAGCAAAAATGGCACAATGCTCTTTAACAGTTGGGCTAGATGATTGAGGACTAGACTAGTCCCAAGTGAACTATTCTATTCTATTCTATTCTATTCTATTCTATTCTATTCTATGCTGTGCTATGGTATGCTATGCTATTCTATTCAACATGTGTATATACATATTTATATGTGTATGTATATCTCAAAACCTACCCTAGCCAGCACAGATAATTATCTGATACTAGAATTGCATGTAGACAATTCTTTCTCTACTTCTTACATGTCTTACAGAACAAACAAGGCCAGCTAGGCCAGCTTTGTACATCAACAAAAAGTGTCCAAGCACGGGTTCTTCTCTTTTTTATTCACTGTTGCAATAGGACAAGAAGATTCTGTCCACTCCTGTCTCCCTCAGCAGACAAGGAATATGAATAGAGAAATCTGTGATTATTGTCCAGCCAGTTCTAGAGCAGTCACCTATTGCAAACATCCTGCAAAGAAAACACTGTTTTGTGTGCTGTGTACGTGAATGCATGTTGGACCCAATCAGACAAGGTACCTCTGAAAGTCCTCAGCTCTGAGCATCAACTGGAGGACAGAAAACTGGCACCATGAAGGACTGGGATCTCTGTGTATGCACACACCAGTTTCAAATATAACCTCGAAGGTGTTTAGACCTTCAAATAGTTACAAATCAGTATAAACTGTAACTTCAGAATACATGTCATCTCCAGGCGGGAGGCCTGGATCCAGAGATGACATCTCCACTGCTAGTCATACCTGATGGTTAGTCCTGTCCACAGTGTTGGCAGTGGAAGCATGGTCACGAGTGTTTTGTCGGACTCGAGTGGAGTTTTGCTGGTCAATGGTTGAGGAAGTGGGGATGCAGAACTCTCTGAAACACCTTTTGAAATTCTCATCTAGAAACGCATAAAGGACTGGATTAAGGCAGCTATTTGTATACCCTAAAGCAATACAGAAATGCCAGGAGACAGTCTGGAAAGTAGTTTCTGGAATGTTGACCAGGGCTTTAACGATGACGTAAATGTGGATGGGAGTCCAGCAGATGATAAACACCGCCACCACTACAAGAACCATCCTTGTGATTCTCCGCAGGTTCCTGTCCTTCTCTTTGGAGCCAGATAACATGCGAACACTTTTTAGACGTAAAATCATCAGCCCATAGCACACGGTAATGATCAGGACTGGCATGATGAAGGCAAAGATGAACACACAGATTTTCAGGAGGTTCTCCCAGTACCAAGCAGGATGGGAGAATGTAAGTGTGCAGTCAATGGAGCCTAGAGAAAAAAAAAAAAACAACAGAGAAGAACAAGTGTGTCAGCTTTTTAATTTGCTTTTCTTTAAACCTTTTTGTTAAATATCATAGGCAAATGCATCAAGATTTACAAAGTGAACAGCTAAAACTAAGCAATCTGTGACCTGACATTGGCACAAACATAGGACAGTGCTGAAAAACATTATGAATCGTCAGTTAGAAAAACAAAGTGAAGTAATATGGTCTCTTTTCCATTTAATGGCTTGAAATTGTGTGTATATTGGGCAAAACAAAGTGCAGAATTGTCATAAACACTTAAACTTGGACTCATTTTCACTTTCAGTATAGAATCTGGCAAAAATAAAAAAGAGATGGTTTTGACCACCTTATCTGCTGTGAGTTTGGGCATTTCAAGGCAATAGGGAAGTGGATGACATAACATTCATTAACTGTGCACAATGGAGGGTTTGGATTTCCAGTGATCAGGTGGTGAAATACTGGAACAAGATGTCCAGAGAAGTGGTAGATGTCCCATCTCTGGAAACATTCCAGGTCAGGTTGGACGGGGCTCTGAGCAACCTGATCTAGCTAATGATGGGAGGTTGGACTAGATGACCTTTAGAGGTCCCTTCCATCCCAAACTATTCAATGATTCTATCATCCAGAACTTGCTCTCTGACCTGGCATCCTGTCAGACTTCTGTGCTACAGGTGAGTGCATAACCACCCCACAGCAGAAGGTGGGCTGGCACAGTGTCCCAAACACTGTGTGGCACAGCGGGACTCGTACAAATCCACAGACAGAGCTGGAGCTGCCTGTTTTAAAAGACAGACCACATGCAGTTCTGTGTCCAGTCAAAAACTGTTGAAGGGGTCCATCTGCACTGATGTCTCCTTTATACAGGCTGGAGGTCAGAAGTTAGCTCAACACCTCTACAATAAAGTGAAACAATACAGAAAGGAGTTTAAACATCAAAATACTCAACTTAGGAATGAAAGTCAGACTTACCATGCCTGTATTTAGTAGTTGCCATGAACATAACTGGCAGGCCAATGGCAGAAGAAAGAATCCAGTTGCAGACATTGACAATTTTGGCATTTCTGGGGGTACGGAAATCAAGGGCCTTAACTGGGTGGCAAACAGCTACGTAGCGATCCACGCTCATGGTGCAGAGTGTGAAGATACTGGTGAACATGTTGTAGTAGTCTATAGATATAACAATCTTACAGAGGATTGTACCAAATGGCCATGTTCCCATCAAGTAATTCACACTCTGGAATGGCAGAGTACTTGTTGCTAGAGCATCTGCCAATGCAAGATTGAAAATATAGATATTGGTGGCAGTCTTCATTTTCGTGTACCTAGAAAAAAAATCAGCAAAGCACATGAATGACCACAACTGACAATGCTAAACAAAACTGAATCCAGTGCACCATTCGTAAGAAATGCCTGTGAAATAATGGGCTTGATACTATAAAGGATCGTATTTTCTACTTTTAGCCAAATGACCTTGCTAAGGTTTATCTAAATAGTCTTTGTAGTTCAGTGAGATGGTAGGGTAGTTAAACAGTGTGAGAAAGAAAAGATTAATTTAACTTTTACAGAGATAAAGGATCCACATAGAAGAAATAATATTATGGATGCCAAAGAACTGAGAAATTATTTTAATAAATTGTATTTTTACTTATCGGACCTACTATTGAATGGATAGATTTTCCGTATCTGCTGACGTCACATCAGGTATCAGACCTGTGATCTATAGAAATGGGGAACTCATTCATAGGTTGTGGGTAATGTTATGATTCTTTAGGGAATAAGTACCTAAAAGATTAGTGTAATTATCGAATCCACTGCGTCTAAAAATGCAGGCTTTTAAGAGTTTCTCATTTGTTTATAATTAGAGAATTCTAAAATAATTTGTAATGATGGTTATTACATTGCTTTACTAATCTTAATGACTTATACAAGTTGGACAGATGGTTCTTCCAACTAAATGAGAAGACAGATGCTATTACCCAGACACAATTAACCAGATGCACTGAGTGCATCAACAGAACCACCACCTGTGTGGATGCTGCAGCCCTGTTGCTTGAGGTAAGAATGCCTGCCCCGCTCCATGGTGCCTATTCCAACAGAATGCTCTTCAAACTCTTTTGTACCTCCCTCCCTCTTGCTAAGTTGGTGCCACTAACTACCCAAACCTCACTTTTTGAATTTAGAATATGTCACACTTCGATCACTGCTAAGCAGAGAGAGGTTTTTATGTTTTAATCTGTGCTTGCGTTGCTAAAGGTAGAGTCCAAATCCTTCCTTAGTTTCATCAGCTTTTGTGAAAAGCCCTTTAAAGTTTCAAGTCCTTGTGTCATCTGAGCAGCACTTGACACCTACTGTTGATGAGGATGCTGCAGTTTTGCCATGGTGCAATGACTCTAAGTGATGCTCCTGGCTATGCTGCCTTGCTGTCCTGCTTGCTGCCAAGGTTTTTGGGCACTGGCTTTTGGGGGGACAGATGGCTTGCTCTTTTGATAAAACTCCCTTCTGTTTCTGCAAAGTAACAAGTGCAGTGTTTGATCAAACATTTTACAATTTATGGAGTGATTTGCAAGATAAACAGATCATTTAAAAAAATCTTCTAGGCAACCTCTGTAGAAGACAATGTGTAAAATACAGTATTTCATAGTTTTTTGTCTCTGATCTCTTCAGAACATGAGTCAGCTGCAAAAACAAACAGTGGCAGGGCTGTTTAGGGAGCCCTTGACATATTGAGAACTTTTTTTGGTAGGGTCTAGGGAAATTTAGACCTCATGGATTTCATTTAGACTTTACTGTTAGCCAGAATGAAACTGTTGTACTAAGCCCTCCTTCTGCCATGTCTCCTGTTGTGTGTCAAAAATGAATGTTTTTTCCATAGGTCTGACAACAGACCCAGGACTAGTTACGGTTGTGTCCAGAGAGCTAACATGAAAGTTTAATTGTGTTATGAACAGACGTATCCAGCTGGCTTCAGTCCAAGCCACTTAGGCAGCAACAGCAGTGGAGGGACAGTGGCTCTCAGTTCTGCAGGGGTGAGGACAGGCAATGAGAATCCTGTCCCCTCACCTTCACGTGTGCTGCTCAGCTGCCATCACACAGGACTCTGGCACAGTTCTGTCTGGAGAGCACAAGTCTGATGATTTTAAGGCAATAAATACAGCAAAAATATATATAAATACAGCAAAAAATAAATGCATCAACCAATATGTAACTGACTCTCAGGCCAGCATGTTGGAGGATGGGCAGAGAAAGGCTCTGAATAAGTGGAATAAAGCTTCTTCACCAGGACTGGCATGGGCGTTACCCTGTTTAAACCCTACACATTCTTTGGTTTTGCTATCTTGCTTTCATTGTCGATTTAAGCTTAAAAGTTCTCAGACTTATTTCATTTAATGGGCTCTATAGGCTTTAAATGAAGGATTTTGCTTGGTGTTGCTTTATATTTTGCTTGGTGTTTGCTTTGTATTTCTAATCACTCTGTCCTGACAAAGAAAGGAAGCAGAGCTTTTATGGTGATAGAAAGTATTTACCTCTACAATTGCCTAATCAACAAAAGCCTATTGAAATTTACAATATTATTTTCAGTGAATTTTATGGCACGTTGGCGCTTTTTCTGTACTGAATATTTCAAGATTTTATAAAGGGCTTATTTCTAAAAGGTACATTTTGTTAAACCATGTATTTTTCCAAATAAGTAGATTATCAGTATCTCCAGGATTGGTTTTTGGTATGAACAAATAAATACTGAAGCAATTGATCAAAACTAATTTTAACAGCATGAAAAGTATCAGTCCTTCAAAACTGAGCTCTTGAAAGCCTTGATCTTAGATGTTATTATAGCTTTTGCTAAGGTATCAGTCTACCTATTTGAGCAAGCAGCACAAACATTTCCATCATCCAGATGCAGATGTGTATGTGAGATTTCGATACTTCAGAGGGATTGAATTTTATAAGTAATTAAAGTTACGGGTTATTTGTATCACTTACAATACCAAAAGTATGAGATTTATAAATGCAGTCTTTTAACAGATACTGGTTTTGCACTTTCATTCAAAGCCACTAGAGAACCTAAAAATGAACAGATGTTTAAAGAGTCTTAAATGCAAACTCATGAAAATCTGACTGCTGTTATTTAGATTGCATTGAAATTTCAGCATCTGAAATACTATGTATATTACAGTTTGCATAACAATAAGAAAGGTTGCAAGTGAAGACAGAAGCTGGCTTTTGGCAACATTACATTTTTTTCTACAGCTCAGCAATGAAAGAGTAATAGAGCAACATGATGATTCAATTTATTTGTGAATATTCAGCTTGATACTGCTCTTGATACCTATTGAAATTAATTATGCTTATTATAATACTGACATCCCCTAGTATGCCCTTTCTATCACTTCAGCGCAGGTTTTATGTCATAAAATATCTATGTTTACGAAACAATTTTTTGTTGGTAGTAGTAGGTGATAGATGAGATTTACAATAGTGAGGATATACTTTATGTCTGTCTAATTCTGCAGGGTAAACTCAACCTCACCTTTATCTTCAGTCCAGCAAAGCTTTAAAATATACTTGAAGTTTGACAATCTGATCTGCAGAAGTCCACTCAACTGGGATTTGCTCGGAATAAGAAAAAGCAATGCAGAAAATAATGAAGATCTTTCTTAGCTAGCCACTAATTTCCTAGTATGCAAGGATAAATAGAAAGTCTTGAAATAACTTCTTCAACTGGCAGCCCATGGGCCACCTTGTAGTTTGCAAACCAACCTAACCTAGAGAGACCCTCAGCAGCTCCATTGCACAAAGTGTAACAACATCTTGAGGAGCCGTGAGCACCTTCCCTTCCAACTCACAGACATTCGACAAGACAGATGTGAGCACACTTGTGCCCCTTTCTCTTTCTGCAAGACAATTCTGTTTCTGGCCTGCCCAGTCCAACAGTTTAGTCTCCACCTTATCACCTCCAAAAAGAATGTCTGGTTGAACCAATTTAAATTGACTTTTATTTCCATGGCTGTTGTGGTGCATCTAGTATATGCAACTCCAAAAATTTTTCAGCTTGCATGGCTGAAAAGTAGAGAACAAATAACATGACGACTGTCTCTTTTCTCAAAAAATCACACCATTTTTGGTTTGTATTGTGCTTTTTCTAAGCCTAAGAGACACAGTTGGTGTATTGCTATCTGAGTCTTGTCCCTGTTGCTTCTTGGACAAGCCGTTTACATCCATATGGATTGTTAAAATACACTCTCCTCCAGACCCTTCAGCTCTTCTGTACCAGATCGGTTTTCTACTACCCTTGTACCACGAGGCAAGTGCAAAGAAGTCAGACAGGGGGTCCATGTCTAGCCCAGTGAATATAGTAACAAATACCATTACAAATAAATTTGAAAACTGCTCCTATCTGAATAGGAACAACGAGGAGAAAAGGAGAAACAGTCTTTTGCACTTAGGAAATGGGCTGGCCGATGATAGATTGGTAATAACTACTTTCAGCATCACAAAGGCTTGCAAAGCTTTTGTCCATAGAATGCCAATTTGGAGACAAAGCCTGCTTCAACTGATCTGTGTTTTAATGCAATGCAAAATATATGAAAAACTGGCTTAATTACAGGAGATTCATTGCAGAAAGCAGTCGTTCATGAAAATGGCTTGGCTGCTGAAAGAAACAACAGCCGGCAATTAGGTCTTGCATACAGACAACCTGACATAACTCTTGTCGATGCTGGAGGAGATTAGGTTAGCGTTTCAAATTCATGTTCTTCTTGCATAAATGACTTGTTAAACAAATGAAGAATCATTATGTGCATACATTAGATTAGTTGAGGTCTCCTTGGGTGGGAAGATTAAAACATGTGAAGTATGCCTAGTTGAACCAATTTAAATTAACTTTTATTTCTATGGCTGTTCTGGTGCATCTTGTATATGCAACAAAAAACAGTAGGAAAGAAGGAAATTTTTTGCATGTTTTCCTGAGATATCAGTTACCTTAATTTTTCACTGAGCCCTTACACTTTTACAAAGGTCATGTCCTATTCAGGTCATCTGGAACACCTTCCTTCCTCCCAAAAATTCTTCTGTCTGCCAATCCATTGCGTACATTTGACACTGAAGTGATGTGTCTCTCATATCTTGGAAAGTACCTTTGAGCTCAATCTATAGGGTGAAGGACCTGCACTACATTTTAGCCACAGCAGTGGTGTGTACTGTGGCAGTTACCTATTAAAGTTTTGAAGTCATACATATTCTGCACGAGCTTAACCTACCTATCTGGGACTGTATGACTTAATTAGCTTGAAGATTTAGTCTTTGATTTTTCTATTCAGGGACAGTTCAGAATGCTTGTGCTCTGAGCCACTAAATTTTAAATTGGGTACAAGCACCATAAATCCATGTACAACCCTTATGCACTATTATGCGGTCAGGCCACCCAGATTGGAGGTGCAATACCATGGTTAACATCTACTCAATCCTTCGGATTTATACTCTTCTAAAGAGATCACATGCAAAAATGTAATTTAAAAATTATAAGCCCTCAGGGAAAACAAACAAATAAAAAAACCCCACTGTCTAGCAGGTCCATTATAACAGAAAATGTTCACACTTGGTTACAATGAATTTGTGTAATTTGCAGGCATATTCACTTATTTCCTGCATTGATCTGGGGTTTGGGGATAAAAGCAGAACTAGGGAAGGGAATAAGAAAGACAGAGGCAATGGTTGTTGCCTCCTGTTAAAGTTTTGCATCCTGACTCCCAACATGGTGTTACCTGGTCACCTCTGTGACCAATTATGATAGTTTAATCACAGAGATGAAAAAACATACAAAGACCAAGTGTCACTTCAGGTGTTAAGTCATGACATGCTGAAAGGGTTTACTAGATCTAAAAAAGCAAGTTACTTGACATACCTTGTGGGGAATGCAGCAAGACCTCCATGTACATTATGCTGGAGCAGCCTTCCCCTCCCTTCCTCATGCACCAGCAAGGGGATGTCCATTTTCTGAAGCAATTTGAATGTATGAGCTAAATGTAAATATGAATGCAGGGCAGATAAATGCTGGACTGCAGTTGCTTCAGCTGCTACCTCTTTTCTCCCTAATGCTTTGTTTTCCCACTGTCAAGTTCATTTTTCACTTTATTCTCCTCCATAGCACAAATGAAATTAACCCAGACTTTCAACAAAGTTTATTTCCCTCAGGTTATCTTGCTAGCATCTTTGACTTCCCAGCTTGTCCTGTCCTTGCATCAGGGGCTGTCTCAAGGCAGATCCAGCAGCATTTGCTTACAGGACCCAGGCAGAAGAAGTAGGCAGAGAGCATTGCTTCTCGTGGAAAAGCACTGTCTTAAGGCCGTTTCTCCTGTTCTCAGAATCAATTAGTGACTCTCAGACCTCAGCTTTGGGAGAGGGAGAGCTAAATGAAAGCCTTTTAAGCGGAGTCAGCTTTCTTCAGACTCCTGTGCCGGGCCTTTTTGGGAACAATGTGGCACCAAGGGATTTGGGACAACATCTGACTCATCCTGTTTTCAGTTAATTATAATATTGTGTTGGGCTTTGGGCTAAAATATACGTGTTGCTTACTTTAAGGCTCTTTCTGCTTTTTTTTGCTACTGAAAAGCATCATAAAGAGGTCCTCTTTCTGCCCCTTAGTTTGAATAAGTGAGTTTGTCCCTTCACAGATAAAACAAAACAAGCTTTTTTCTTTGGGAAAAAACAGCTATTTTGGGGAGGAAGGCTGGTCCTTTCCCTTGATGTCTGACTGAGAGGATTAATAAGCAAGGAGATTATTTCCGAGAGAACACACAAACTTCACAGCAGTCG
This sequence comes from Nycticryphes semicollaris, assembly GCA_013400055.1. Taxonomy (NCBI): domain Eukaryota; kingdom Metazoa; phylum Chordata; class Aves; order Charadriiformes; family Rostratulidae; genus Nycticryphes; species Nycticryphes semicollaris. Next base: position 793,970 of record VXBJ01004231.1, read on the forward strand.
TAACAGGTAACTATTTTATTATTTCTCTCTTTTTATTTTCATGCCTTTTAAAATTACATCTATATGCTTAATACCCTGACAGAAATCCATACAAAATGAAGCTGAAGAGATGCATTCTTCTTCCAAAAAGGGGAGGGGAACGAGCCTGACAAAGTCTTAAAAGACACACTGGTATCAACTTGCTACACAAGCATTTAAGATGTCCATTACTCTGTTTTCTTTTCCTAGACACCACAAAAGCTATTCATTGATAAAAAAAACCCCAAATGACAGTAACGTATATGCTCCAGTGCCCAAACAGTCATCTGCTGGTACAATTCTTTCCCCTCCAGCCTAGTTAAATGTGGGAAAAATTATATGCAAATTATTCCAGGGCTTTATCTGCCCTGTTTGTTAAACCACCTTTAGCTGAGTTTCTGTTTGCCTGATGATGCTGAGGTGTATATGGGTCTCCAGTGAAGGTTGCTGCTTTCACAGTTATGGTTTAACACGTCTCTCAGAAATAAATCAATGGTGTTAATAAGGCTAACTCAAATATGCTGTTGTTATCCAGCACCAGGTGCTTGCTGCTAAAATTTCTGCTTTGCTTGAAGACATGGAAAGGAAAATTGTTGGTTTTTGCAACTTAACTTTCTCCCCTTTTCCTTCAGGGAAGTGTGACCGAGAGTAAACCCACTGACTACATCTATGATAACTGTGGTGATATTTTTTGGGGGGAGGGAGGGAAGGGGCAAATAAACACCTATTTTCTCTAGTTTCCAGGTGCTCGTTCCCTTCTGATTTGCAGACTGATCACGTCATCCCCAGCTGGGCAGGGAAGCTGGGAGGGAAGTCTTTGAATACAGTTTTACCACCAGTACATGTGAGAACCTCGAAGGTGCGATGGGGAACAGCAGAGGCAATCGCCCCTGGTAAGAGGGTATCAGAGAGGCAGCACGGGGCTCAAAGCAAAGCCATAGACTGTACAGACCAAAGTAATGTCGAATATACAAGGTATGGTCTCTTGCATGACAGAGATTGGGATCTTCTAGTGAAGCTCTTGAGTGTGATCTGGAAAGGAGCGAGAGAGGTGAGAAAAAAGGGATGGAGAGAGAATATAGATGAAGACTTGCTTGTGACGGGAGATGGGGAAAGCAGGCGACAATGGAGGCAGGCATGACAGAAAGAAGGATCATGATTATGTGTTCTGAGAAGACCAGATGAAAAGTACTAGGGCTCATGGATTTAGTCTCCCATGTGGCAAGGATGAGGTTGTTTGTGAAACTGGGGGTCTGGGGGAGATACTGAGACCATCACCTTACAAGAAGGCTTTGGGTAACTAGCTGCTTGCGTGATTTTTCTGTAAAGGCAGCACATCCCAGTGCTGGAGGTTAGCATGCTATAAGGGGAAAACAGGAGAAGATACCTAACTGCTGCTTCCTGCTCCCCCTCAAGAGATTTCTCTCAGCGAGGTTTTCTCCGTACAACATTTTGGTTTTGAAGTTTTATTCCTGATCTGAGATGCAAGATCTTACAGCTGATAATTGAACACTTCTCAGTGAGAAGGTGGACAAAATATGCTATTTCATGTCTTTCACAGTTACCTGACAGCTATAGTCTGAAATCCTTACCTTTTTTCATCATGCAAATTCAAAGGGAAATATAAATAAAATTTAAAAGTGTTTAACATTAAATGGATGAATGGGAATGCTTCTTTAAACACCTGGGCTAAGATGTGGAACTCCTTGCTACTGAACACCATGAAAAGCCAACTTCCAAAAGGGAGCAGGCTTTTTGAAAGATGAGAGCAGCCCTACTTATCATACGATGAACTCGAACTTCACGATATAAACCAAAGAAAGCACAGATAGGTATAAAAAGAACTCCATTTGAGAACAGCCTAATCACAGCAATTCAATTTTTTTAAAAATATAGCTATAATGATCAAGGATTGGAAATGTATTTTCACTTGAAATCATAATGAAAATAGATAATTTTTTAAAAACGTCTGTTAACGAATATCTCTACAATATCCATCTTAACACTTAGGCTTAAAAAATAACCAACTTAAAATTTTTCAAAATGTTTCACGAGTCTGAAATTTTACTTCAGAAAATGTTTGCTTCAAAACAGCTTTGTTTAGACATGGTAATAACATTTGTGACCTTCAATTTCCAACACTGTGTTTGATTCTGGTATTTTTTGGCCTGCTGCATGGCAGAAATGTCCACAAACCCCACTACTGAATAAAATGCTGATGCAAACTGCAGCTCAGAAAGTCCCTCTGCAGTCTAGCAGACTGTTAGAAAGGCTCTCACAGTGATGCTTCTTGACTAAACACCAGCTGCTGCCTATGTCTGGGAAAGAGGTTGGTAAGCTACCCTACAATTCTGAGACATTTTGGCTCACACCACGTTACCCTTGAGATTTTTGATCTAGAAAAATTCTAAAAGGTTATCGACAGTGTTCAGCAAAAGCCATGCCTAATGATTCGAAAAAAGTGCTGTAAGTTAAATTAAAATAAAGCAGTACTTCAGGATTATGTTAGTGCATTAGCTTATTTGTCATTAGCTTGCTAATAATTACATAATATAATATAAACAATATGTGCTTACAATATTTTCTAATTTTACTGAAGCCATGAAAAGTTGGCACAATTTAACTTATTTGTATGAGGAAATTAAAAAAAAAAAAGAAAAAAAGAATCAGGAAGTGCTTGACATTATTTTTCTTGAGAGCCATTAGCAAAATGATACTCCAGGAAAAATACAGCAGGATTAGAACAGCTTTTTCAAGAGAAATTGAGAAGGGATGTTTTCTTCCCAGAGGACCCTTTAAGCAGAGCAGGGGGGTCTGCCCTCCTGGGGCAGGTGTGCTGGCCCATGGGCAAGAGCTGACTGGGACCAGGCAGAGGGGGGCACAGGGAATGGAGACGAGTGTGGGGCTGCAGAGCTGCTCTTACTTAACCCACAGTCACCTCTGCTCCTTCAGGGAGACAGGGGTTATCCCCACATTGCAGGCTAATTTTGGGCCAAATTTTGACCATATCCATGACAATGTATTTTAAAAAAAAAAAAAGAGAATACAAAGGTATACATACTGTTTTATCTGTCTGCTTCCCCCGATCTTGGGGCAGGGAGAGGAGCAGTTTGCTAGTCAAACATTTACCCATTAGCAGAGGTTGGTAAACTTCTAGTGTACACAGTGTTCAAACAGGGACACCTGCCTTTCTGTAATGCAGGATGGCCTGGAAGTGTTTAAGGCCAGACTAGATGGGGCTTTGAGCAACCTGCTCTAGTGGGAGATGTCCCTGCTATGGGCAGGGGTTTGAACTTGATGATCTTTAAGGCCCCTTCCAACTCTAACCATTCTATGATTCTACACTGAGGGTCGCCCCCTCACTACGGTGCTCATTTCATTCAGCATCTGTGCTGTTCCTGCCCAACCTGACTCCTTCAGTTCAGTCCCAAGATCCCTGGCTCATGCTGGTGAACATTATAAACATTCATAATTCACACCACTGGTCAAGGCTCCTGTGGCTTTAAGTAGCAGCTCTTAGCAATGGAGTAGAACCTTTTCTTTGGAGACAGTGGAAAAAGCAGGGCACACATTCACACATGCAAATCTAGCCAAATGTAGGGAAGTTCATGCAGCTGTGGACAGGAAAAAAAGGAATTGATTTTATGCATTTCTTGGTTTGAGAGATGCTGTAGGCTTTCTTTCCTACTGCATCCATGACTCCATGTCACCTTATAAAGAACAGCTCCTGTTTTTCAGAAAACCTGTCTTTGCTTCAGCCACTTCTGAGCTTCGGATCATTGTCGTTTCTCTAAACAGACTCTCTTCACTTCATATGTTATGACCTCTTCCCAAATCCCTCACTTTTCTCTTCCTGTGTACATGTGTGAGATTATTTATTCCTCTAGTGCCATCAATTCTTTCTAAAATGGAAATTTCACCTCAAATTCTCTTCTAACCTACTAAAACAGTTTTCCTCAAGTGTGAGTGAGCTGGGCAGAAGTAACCAGAGCTTTCAGTACTGCATAGTCTTTCCAGATTGGATGATGTTTCCCTCACAGCTCTTCTTTTTTTCCAGAACACTACTAAAAAGTTGTTTTGAGAAATGCAGAAAGAAGTCGCTTTGTTTCAGAGACAAGTCCTTTCCCTGTTTTAATATTTTATTTTCTTTCTTTTTTTAAACCAGAGTAATCCTTTACTATAACGAAACAAGACATTTCCTTCTTCCTGCGTAGGATCATGGAGAACCTGAGGCTGCTTTGTTTATGATGTGTGACAAAATTAATAGCAAAGCAATTAAGGAATCACTTGACTTGAGTGACTGTAGCGGCTGTTGGTGGAATTACAGTCCTCTCAGGACACTTGGCACTGTGGAGGACTGGGGCATCCAAGAGCTATTCCTCTCTTCCAGACCAGTGATGCTAGAGATTTTCCTCTATGATCTATTACAGCTTTTGAGCATATTGTCTTAATCACAGGGCATATTCTTCTTCCCACTCTAATGTGTGACTAATCCCACTGACTTGATGAGAAAACTGGAAAAGCCTATGGATTACTGTGTAAATTAATTCAATACCACATGGTACTAATTGTACACTGTCTCGTTGTACTCTGCAGCAGCTAGAAGTAGCATTTGCTGTTGACATAGCCATAACAACACTGTGTTCATTTTAGTAATTTACACTTACACAAAACACATGAGGAAAATAGATAATAAAAATTATCTACAGGTTTTTCAGATTACAGGAAATTCATGGCTGGCAGTGAAACCTGATTATTATTGCTGTCACTCAAAAGACATGTTTTTATACTTGACAAAGGAAGCAGCTCAGTGTTAGTAACATGAGGTTCAGCCTCACGCACTACAAATATAATGTAAATAATAATTCAAGGATGAGAGCATTCATTTCAACAGGAACCATTTGAGAGAATGAGGACAGTGGATGAGAATGCATTAATAATAAACTATCAGGTACATAAATTGGAACCCATGGAACTGCTTTGCATGAAAAGCCTGATTTTGGTATCAATAATGACAATACATTTCTATCTCCTTGTTGGACATGTCTTCATCCCATATCTGGGATAACAGGGTGGAATTGTGGACTGAGAATGACAGTGCTACATCAAGCAAGCACTGGCACGGCTCTGGCTCAAAACCCATGGGTCTGCCTCGTGTGGAGAAGTTGTAAAAATAATAATGTTTATGAGAATAATATAATCATTATTTAAAATGTTTATAAATAATCTGAACATGAGATATTAGCATCCAGCACACTGAAAATGAATTCACTGTTGCTCTCACTGGGGCAATCTAGGTATCAGTATCACTTTAAAATCTTATGTCTAGTACTGTCAATTCTTATCACAATTAATACAAATTTCAATGTTTTGTTCTTCCCGAGTAGGCACGGGGTGAAAGGTAGACAAAGAAGAGGAGTTGATATTCAATTCTGTGAAAGTTTTGCCTCCTGTCTGAGCTGGATCCAATACATGAATGTGAGCACATATGCTCACTATTTCATATATGCATATTATATGATTCGAAATATTGTTATGTTAGTATAGCTTGCAACATGAAATAAATAAAAAAGTTACTTATTGCTGTCCAGGTATACTAAACTTATAGAGAAGCACAGAAAGGAAATACATTTTACATTGCTTAAACCACACATCCTGTTCAATCGTTAACATGTAAACTCTTTTTCATCCCAAATTGGTAAACAGCTGCATGATATTAAATTGGGAAGGAACTCTGTCATACTGAAAGCTGTTCTTGCACTGGAGCCCTGGATTCCATCTTGCCTTTGCCATAGAATTCCTGGATGGTTTTGGAGAAGCCATTTAATTGATTTGTGTTTTCCTCTGTAAAATCAAATTATATTCTTGCTTTCTCCTATTGCTTCTGGCTTTTGCTTTTAAGCTGTAATCTCAGGGAGAGATGCTCTCTGCAGATAGAAATCTAAATGCAAGTGCCTCATTCAATTTGGCTTTCTGGTGCAATTGTAATCCAATTAATTAATGTAAGACATACAAATCTAGTATAGGTTATGCCTGGTATAAATATATAATTCCAGGGACAACCTGTGGCATGTTTCTCTGCTGAAAGTTATCCTGGCTCTGTTACATTGTGCATCTGCTTTTTCTCCCAGAGGAATGCATTCAAACACTTGTTCAGCCCATCACACTCATGCCCCTGTTCAGAAGCCTTTCTGCAGCTGTATCTTCCTGTAAACAGCCCGAGTCTTGGACCGACCAAACCACAGGGCAGAAGAGAATCCCCCTCCCTCTGCGCGTTTTCAATGAAGCATCTAAAGTATTGTTAAAACCACCACGTTTCTGTATTGCTCCAGTTTGAACCACTGAGGTGTATCACTTGTGTTCCCATTAGGTTTATGAGCTTCCCAGGCTTTGCAGTGACGTGCCCAAAACATGCTGAAGGAACCATCCTCCGCCGTGCTGCAGCACCCTGCCTTGACTGCTGCCCTCATCCCGCCTTTTGACGGCTACCTCTCAGCGCAGCAGCCACCCACCATGAAGCCACCCCAGTGCTGCTTGGCCTGCAAGGGCTCCAACCTCTGCTCCTGCCAGTTCCCTGCAGCCCTGGCACCCCTGTCCCCAACGTCGGACACTTGGGAAACACGGTGTTCAAAGGGAAAAGGGATGCTTTCTAGATCTAAGGAAACTGGAAGTGCTGGGGTTGCCCTCCCCTTCAGCGTCGCCGGCTGGGCTCAAGAGGGCTCGGCGGCTGCTTGATTTGGAAACGACGAGCAGCCACGAAGTAAAAGATGCTCGGTCAAGGCCCGTCCCGTCGCGTCCCGCCGCACCGCTCCCGGGAGGTGGCGGTGTTCCCTCACGGAACCCGCCCGCCCCGCTCCCAGGCGGGGAAAGGAGCTCGTTTAATCTCGCTTTCACTCGCCTGCCGCCGGTTCACGGGCACGGGATTTCTCGTGCGTGAAAGGCACGGTTGGGAGCGACCGGTAAAAACCCCGGTGTGTTTGCGTGAGGGAAAGCTGCCAAGTGCCGCAGCACAGCCGGATAGGGGCCGCCATCCTGGCGCATCTGTACACATGTATACGTTTGTATGTATATATACATATATATTGTATATATACATATACAATTGTACATGGCTATAAACATATCTATCAAGACCTGAGGCATAGGATATATAAATCCGGGCAGAGAGATGCTTTTAGCCGCGATGCCGCTTACATTTTGCTTGTGCGATTGGGAGAGGTAAGGGGGAAAAACGTGAGCGTGTGTGCCGGGTGTCCCTGGGCGCCTCCACCTGCACACGTCGCGGCGAAAGTCCCTTTCCACCCTCCTTCCCCAGCGGACAGGTACGAGATTCGGGCCTCGTTGGCCAGAGCAGCTCGCAGAGGTGCTGCACCACCGATGCTCTCATCCCCGGCCCTGTAGCGGTTTCTGACGGACCCCCCCCCGCCCGGCCGGTCCTCACGACCCCACCGCAAGTTTCTCCTCCCCGACCACCTGCTCAGCCGCTTTCTCTAA